>CM053785.1:859924044-860161544 GCA_028749045.1 Cupressus sempervirens | reverse complement strand
CAAGAACATGGGGCTCTATATTTCCAGTGTGTTTGTGCATTTGGAAGGCTCGAGAATACCCACTCTTCTCATCTCTCATTCGGAGTTCTGAAGGCTGAACCCCATAAAATACTGGTATTATGGGAGCCCCTGTTTTCACTATCATCTCAAGCTCCTTCAAGCACCAAACCGACTCTGCATAATTAGCAGAAAAGATGACAAGATGCACATTCGACGAGTAAATAGCTTCTTCTATTGCTCCAGGTATGTATTCTCCAACTTCAATTGAATTTTTGTCGAGAAACACTTTGAATCCCTTGTTGTGAAGATTGTGAAAGATGAGGCTGGCCACAGATTCTTTCACATCTACCCCACGATGGTTCAGAAATACATCATATCTTGGAAGAAGCAATGAAGAATGAGCATGCTCGTTATGTTCAATCGCAGAAAGGTAGAGATTGGAAGGCAGAGCACATTGGGGATAACTGAAACTGCAGATTGAAGAGAAAGTGAAGCAGAGAGCAAAACAATGCAGAATAATCTCCATCGCAGCAAAGTGAGAGAGAGGGAGAGGAGCAGAGCACATTTTGGGGAGAGAAGTGTGGGAATATATAATAATTGTATACAACGTATATCATCATTGAATAAATATCTATGAGAGCGACACTGAAGAAGGCCTCGATTTTTAGAAATAATAATGGATAGTGGAGGCTTTAAACAAAGATTATATAAGGATTCAGATTGAAGAATCCTCTTCAACAAGAATGGTTGGGAAAATACATTGCGCGTTCATATTTGATATAATTTAATGTCCTCTAGGTATTTCTGACTAGAAACAATTCCTTTGTCGTATTTATAATTGAGAGGGGAAAATACCTTCTTAGTCAGTGTATGATAAATAGATTAGAAGTGTAATAATCAATTTGGTGGCAAGATCTTGGCTTGTCAAATGCTACGAAAAAGTATTGATGACAGGTGCTAGGTACTTACTGGTTCAAGCAAATACTAAGGGAGGTTATATAAATCCTATTCCTTCCTTTATTGTCCGTATTGTTCATTTAAGTACTTTTGTTCAAACAATGTAATGGAGGAAGAAAACTGGAACATTATGACAAGTCTTGGTGGTGCTGGCTAATCTTCAGAAATGCAAAAAAGTCAAACATGATTATGTTTTCTTTAGAATCTTAAAAACACAGTCAATTTTTTTAAAAATTTTGTTGTTTCTAATTATACAGATCATGAAAATCAAATAGTGCAAATTTCAAAAAAATCATTTTGTTTGTAGTATTTTTGAAGTTTACTCAATGATAGATAGAAGCGTCCAATTAGATGTTAATATTGGATTGTAATTATCATAATGAAATTAATTGTAATGTTGACATTCATACTTTTAACAGCATTGGAATGTACGTCCACATCTTCAAAAATCTTATTCGTCCATTTATCCGAATTCGATGTTCTAGATTTGTTCACTTCATTTGTGAATAGCACGCGTAAAAATCAAAAGAAGATTTGTCAAGATCTGGACGTACAATTCCAACGCCGTTAAAAGTGTGAATGCCAACGTCACAATTAATTTCATGATTTCTATGCCATTATGATAATTACAATTCAATCCAAACATCGAATTTAACTCTTGGATCGATTGAGTTTCATCAGCCCCTTCTTTCAAAATTGATTTTGGAAAGTGAAGATAGAATCCACATATATTGAATTTTTTTGGGATCTGATGGCGCAGATAATGGGGTGGCATGACAAAAGTAGAAAAAACAACAAATTAACCAATGCTGGAAGGATATTTTAATTGATGTTTATGAATTCACGTGGTTATGTTTCGATCGAACAAACAGGAGACAAACTAAAAAGTTTGTCTCCAACAGATAAAATAAAGTCACACTTACGAGTAAGTCTGGATGGTTACTTCTATCCGTCATATGAATTTTGCATCTTGATGTAATTTATTTTACATTTAAAAAAATATATTGATTGTCATAATTTTCGAATTAGTTGGTAAATTTTTTTAAAATTTTTTTTAGGTGAAATCTATTTGACTAGGAGCCAAGGATTAAGGAGCACCCACGCTGCCAAATTCGTTTGGGGAACAATCCCAGCCTCATCCTTTATGATGTCTTCGAACCTTGCACTTAGCAAGACTTGATCCCTGGTGGGCTATTTGTGAGCCATATGACTTCACCAATAGACCAAAGGCTCATTGACATTATTAAATTATTTTAAATTTAAATATTTTATTTATTATGTCGAGAGGCATATACAATGCAGTAACAATTCCCAGCACAAGAATATTCCAAGGAAAAATCTGTGTAAGGAAAAAAGATTGGGTAGGGGTTACAAACAAAATTAAATTGAAAATATTAAATACCATTTGAAATTCCAATTATAAATTATCAACACCAACAATATTTAAATGAAATTGTCTTAAGTCAATCACAAATTCATGACTCCAAAGAGGGGATATCAAAAGGTTGTCAGTTATAAACAGATGGTTGTGAGCAAGGGGAATATCAAACGCATGGCATGCTAGCAAGGGGAATAGCAAACAAAACAAATGAAAAGTGAAAGTGTAAGTTATTAATACATAACTATTTGAGAGCTTCGTATGAATTCAGAGGCATTTGAATCTAGAGAATGCAATTGAAATTACACTAACAGGACAATATGATTGACAAAAGAGCAAGAAAATCATGAAGTAATATTTTTTTAATTTTTGAAATGTTTTGATTTGCATTCTTAATTGGGGTTGTTTTGAATGACAGGAGCAAACTATGTTGATAATTTGGTACACTGGAGAATTAAATCTGAACCATCTACACAAATGCATAGTCAAGTATAAATAATTTTTGATTAAGAGGTGAAAAGTTCGACAAACATAGCATATTGGTAAAATGAAAAGTTGAAGTCCAATGTTCATCAAAGATTCATTGGCAATGGTCTTTTGTCTATTGTCGTATCCTTCTTTATTCTCGAAGAAAAATTAGATTGCATTATCCTCGAAAGATATTATATCAATTATTCAAATTGAGTGTTTCTATATATTTTGTTTTGATTGGAAGATGACAGGTATAAACCCTTTGAAATTTCAATTTTTTTAATGTTTATCTTTCTAAAATTGGTGATTAATGAATTTGTTTGGATGGAAGTCATAGATGCAATAGTTGCTGATTGGTTTGAACTTGAGTACCATCTACCTACAAGAAGAAGACTCACTAGAAGATTTCATTTTTCAAATCTAATGAATTTGATGAAGAAGACTAAGGTCATGATAAGAGGTTTCTTTTGAGGCTTAATGATGTGGGATGCAACTTGTCAAATAAATTCAATTTGGAAGTTACCGATTATTGAATATTCATCAAGATTAGGCAAAGTCAATGCAAAGTGTACAACATTCATCATAAAAGCATAGCTAAGGTGTTGAGATATACATGGTGAGTAGCAAATGTAAAGAGTGGAGTAAGAGTCAAATCTTGCAGTGTAAGAGTTTTAGGGCACACAAACATTGCAAATTTGATGGGAAAATTTTGACTAGTTTTCTTGATATTATTGGGGATTAAAAAATTACAAAACAAAGTATCAAGAAAAATGCTCAAGCATCATAAGTTAAGCATAGTTTGGACAATGATCCATCACAATGTGGAGACTCATAGTTTTCATCACCACTTCATCAGTTTTGTGGGATTGAAGTTGTCTAGAAAGAAACATCAATGACTTGATAGATATCAAATGCTTGACTTGTATGCCAGGTTATCAATGTAATGTTAAGTCATTGATTTTAAGTAACATGGATAATTTTATGCAAATGTACTAACATTGCCAATTTGATTGATGTCTTCCAAATGCATATTTGAAGACTCATAAATAGGAGAGGAGGAGACATGTCTCTATAGTTAATCATCATTAGTTAATATATTATAATATTATTATATAATATATATTGTATAATATATATAATATATTATATTACATATATAATATATATTATATTACATAAGATATTTATCTTAAAGATGACTTACCATCAACAAGGTATCTCATGATAAAATTAATCGAATAAAAGCTATAGCCTTAACACTCCCTCTTAGCTAGGGAGGATTTATAGAACACATTATGCTCTGAAGAATAAGAAGAGATATCATCTCAGTATGATATTTGATTCACTATGAGACTAAATTCCTCACCTTTCATAACACACAATTGAAACAATTTCCATAACTTTAAAAACACCACCTTAAAGTGTGGTCTATATGGTGTCCGACAAGATCCATCCCAAAGAACCATAACAAATTGGTTATGATGGTGTCTAACAAAATTTGACTCAAAGAACCATGATAACAGGTCTACTATTTATAAGATCAACACCATACAATGGTTACCTTTTCTCTATTTGTTACCATGATTTCTAGCACTCAAGGAAAAAAATTTACTAAAGTCTTTCATGATAATAGGTCTACCATTTCTAAGATCATCATCTTATAATGGTTACCTTTTGTTTATATATGTCAATGAAATATTGGCACCTTTCATTACATATCATAACAACATAATGTAGCAACTTACATGATATCCACCATGAACCACCATAGCTGCTACTAGAGGGTGGAATAAAGATTTTCACCTTAGACTTCTCTCTCATAGATGAGAGTGTATTACAAAGAATTTTTCTTAGAACTTCTCCTCATAGAGAAGATATCATATACAAAGGATTGCATCTAAAAATTTCTACCTTTAAACATCGATCTTGGGAAGCCATGTCCTCTAGTTACTTCCTTAGAAACTCTCTTTACCCAATGATGTATGTCAAACTCACTCTGAATATGATATCACTCTTTTGATTTTCTAGTGATAAGTCAATATTTACTCATGATGCGCTCAAGATTAGGCCCATCATAATCATGTAGTCACAGACATGTTATTTTAGACACCCTCTGAGTATTAATCTTCTAAGCTCTTGTGTTGCCTTCATAGAAGTGTCATACTCCCTCTTAATGTAGAAGGATACTCATAATCTCAATCATTAAAGAAATTCACTTCAAGATATGCAATTTATCCTGATCATCAAATGACTAATGAATTCTCATCTATAGAATATTTGATAGCATGTGTACGGTACCAACCTTCTTTTCCTACAAGAACATCCCTAGACGAGTACTTATCTACCCATGAGGATCATGGAACATCTCCTTACTAAAGATGGTTCAAGTGGAAATGAAACATTAGTTATTGTTCCCCCCACAATGTAAAATTCCCACTCTTATATCTTTGAACACTTTTGCATTACATCAAATTTGACAACTTTCTAAGTTCCAACTTGTTCTTTTCATCCATAGAAGCTCCAAACATTCATTAATCTTAATAGTAGAAGCAAACATGTCCTTCCATTTCTTATATTCATCCACTATTCTTAATCCCCTTCTTTTTCTTGCAAGAACTTTCTTGGAAGAAAGATCAAGCCAAAATAACTCTTATAGAAAATACAAATCACATTTAATAATTATTCTCAATAATAATAATATTATTAAAAGAACAATAGAAATACATAATTCATAATTACCTATTTCTAATACAATAATCAATATAGTTATTATACTAGTTTAACGATCGTAAACCTTGGTAATAACAAAAAGAACCTCAAATTCAAAACTTTAATGATGGCTGACCATTAAATCCTATGAGGTTCAAAGTCCAATGAGGGGTACATTTCACTTTTATTACTTATCACTTTCTTTTCAATATCTATTTTCTTGTCCTTTTATTATTTCTTTCCCTCAAAAGTAAATTGCTTCAATATTGTTTGTGTGTGTGTGTGTGTGTGTGTGTGTGTGTGTGTGTGTGTGTGTGTGTGTGTGAGAGAGAGAGAGAGAGAGAGAGAGAGAGAGAGAGAGAGAGAGAGGTGGGGATAGGTTGGGGAGAGAGAGGAAGAGGGAGGTGATATAATATATAGAAAGTAGGGGATAGGAAGAGATTGAGAGAGGATAGAGAGAGAGAGGGAAGGGGAGGTAGGGGTGAGGGGAAAAGGGAGAAGGGTATAGGATTGTGTGTGTGTGTGTGCGTGTGTGTGTGAGAGAGAGAGAGAGAGAGAGAGAGAGAGAGAGATTATCGGAAGATTAAGACAGAGAGAGGGAGTGATGCAAAGAAGGTATAGGAAGATAGAGGGGATATTGTGGAGAGATAGAGGGATGAAGAGAGAGAGAGAGAGAGAGAGAGAGAGAGAGAGAGAGAGAGAGAGAGAGAGAGAGAGAAGAATGATAGGGGTAAGGAAGGAGAAAGTGTATAGATAGATGATGTAAACATATTTTTATATGTATATATCTAGAGATATATTACACACACACACACACACACACACACACACACACATACAATGTTAATGGGAAGTTCTAATTGACTTAGGTTTTACACACATATAATACAATCACATTATGGATAGTATGAGAATTGAATTTTATGCTTCATAATGTGATAGCGTTATTAAACATTAAACCACGATCACATTTAAGCTTGGTAATCAGCCTATTAGCTTACCAAAAGCTTGAGTTGATGCTTTCCCTCCATTTTTGTTAATTTAAAAATATATTTTTTCATCTTCTAAGATCAACTATCGTCTTTGACTTCCTCACATTTGCAAATAGTGAGCTGGGCATCTCTAAAATTACCTCCATAGTCTCACATGTATTCTTACCTTTGTAACCATATACATGTTTTTATTTTTTAACAACATTAGCATCATGAAGTTAACTATTCTATATTAGTGTCTTCAAAGTCCTCTCAGACATATGTCTACTATTTTTTAAATAACTTCTAATTGACTTAACCAAGAGGAAAATAAATTATAAATTATTTTTCTACACTTGATTCTATACACTTTTTTTTTAAGTGTTGATTTAGATTATCTTGATTCAATTAATGCCCAACACATGAATAGGTACCAAAATTTTGGTAAAAAGAGGGGTAAAAATTTATTAAGATAGAAAGGAATACAGCAAGGAGAGCTCAACAAGGAGCTCGATCCTGAGCAACAAGATCATCAAATTCTTGCACCATCTCAAAGGACAGTTGCCCCCTATCCCTAATTTTCCAACCCGGATCATGACTAGAAGCCCATTTGGCTAAACAATCAGCAGGTCTATTCCATTCTCGTGGAATATACTTGAACCTAATGAACTGAAAAGAGGAAGAGAAGAAAAGAATCTGCTTAACAACAGTGGCCAGCTGCCAACTAACATCCTCAAGCTCTTGCGAAGAAAGCATGTTCACCACCACTTGGGAATCAGACTCACAAATAATCTTACTCCATCCCCACAAGCAACATTGTTCCACAGCATATAAAATAGCCTGAGCTTCCATTAGATTGTTAGAATAATCACCCTTATGAATTGAGAAGAAAAATTTAACATTCCCATAACTACAACGAGCCACTCCGCCAACACCAGCCAGACCAGGATTCCCATGAGAAGAACCATCAGTGTTAATTTTCAGAACTCCATAGGGAGGAGGAGTCCAGTGCCCATCCCGGTTAACCCGACCCTTCCTCTGATGGTGAAGCTGCCTGGACATAGAAGGAAACCTATGAGCCGCAACCCCATCCTGCAGATAAAAATTGAGGCGATTACAGATAGCAAGATCAACCGGATCCATACCCCCATCAAGCTCACACTTCACAAGAATAGTTTCCTAGAGAGAATGTGATATTTTCCACCAAAGATGCAAAACACCAAGCTGAACATCTTGGAATATCCGATGATTCCTCTCCAACCAGATATGCCAAAGCATGAAAGATGGGCCAGCAATCCAAGCACCATGGAGAGAAGAAGACTTGGAGGGAGCACTACCCAAGCGAGCCCAGAACTCAGGCAAAGAGGAAGCATGCCGACAAGAGCAACCCCAAGCGCTCCACCAAAGGTGCCATATCTGAGTAGAATAGGAGCAATGGAAGAACAGATGGGAGACAGGCTCCTCTCCATTACCACACAAAACACAATAAGAGGGGCCCTGAAATCCATGTTTACAAAGATTATCCTAGGTAAGACAATGATTGTGAGCCACTAGCCACATGAAAAAATTGCACTTGGACCAAGAAACTTTATTCCAGACTTGCTTCCACCAAGGGACCTCAACATCCCCAAATAATTGTCTAGTTATCTCCTGATACCCAGCAGAGACATGATATTTACCAGACAAGGTAGCGCCCCAAGCCAATACATCTGGACCAAGCAAAGAGGAACACTCTCTAGAGGCCAGAATTTGAGAAAGCTCCTGACGATCCATGTCTGTACCTCTAGGAGGCCAATCAGAGGAATGCTTCCATCTATAACCAACAACAGGTCCCAATTGATAAGGAGTCTTGTAATGAGCCACTTTATCCCATCCAGTGGCCAGAAAAGAGTCACAAAGAGGCTGAAGATGAGGGTATATGGATAAAATGGAAGGGAATCCATCCCAAGCATCAGACCAAAACAAAGCCTGAGAACCTCCTTTACATATCCAGAATAGACCCCTCTTCACCAACATCGCACCTGTCTTCAAAGTATGCCAAACTATTGAGCCACGACCTTCAAGAGGAAGTGCAGAAACAGAGCAAGGATTAGCACCATGAAAATATTTATGAGTGATAATACGAGCCCAAAGTTGATGCTGTCGAGAGCACCATCGCCAATAAAGTTTAGCAGCCAAAGCTTGTCTACTCAATAGAGTAGAACGAAGACCAAGACCACCCTCCTTTTTAGGCCTACAAACAATTGCCCAATTAACCAAGCTCCATTTAGTACTATGCAAATTACCACTCCAAAGGAATTGTCGAGAAAGAGCATCAAATTCCTTGAGAAAGTAAATAGGTGCAGCATGAACCATGCTTCTATAAGTAGGAAGAGCTTGGATAACAACTTGAAGAAGAGTAACCCGGGCAGCAATAGAAAGCCATCTATGAGTCCAATGATTTACCTTATCCTGAAGCTTGGTAATCAAATTTTTCCAGAAGAGATGTGGCTACTTGGAAATAGCAATAGGAATGCCAAGATAAGTCAAAGGAAGTGAACCTATCTGAAACCGTAGGATACCAACAATCCTATGCTGAATAGAATCAGGAGTGTTAAAAAAGTAAATGAAAGATTTGTGCTCATTAACTTTCTGGCCTGAAGCTGCCTAATAAATGTCCAAAGCATGTCGAAAGGCTTTAGCTTCCTTGATCCTAGCAAGACCGGCAAGAGCAGAATCATCAACAAATTGAAGATGGGAAAGAGAAGGTAAGCCATTACCCCACCGCCAACCTTGAATAGAATTCTGGGACACCTGATGCTTAATGAATCTGCCCAAGCCTTCAGCCATGATGATGAATAGATATGGGGAGAGAGGGTCACCCTGGCGGAGGCCTCTAGAAGCACCAAATAGTTGTGAAGGTTGACCATTAATAAGAATAGAAAAAGAGGCAGAAGTAACGCAACTCATAATCCAACTCACCCAGTCAGAGCTAAATCCAAAAGAAAGAAGAATACTCCTTTGGAAGCTCCATTTAACTCTATCGTAGGCCTTAGCCATATCCAGCTTAACAAACATGACTCTCTCCCTTGAAGTAGCCATAGAGTGAATAGCCTCAGTAGCAATAACCACCCCATCCAAAATTTGTCTTCCAGCAACAAAACCACCTTGTTCTTTTGAGATAATAATGGGAAGCCACCTTTTTAGTCTCTTAGCAATCAGCTTAGTAATAACTTTGTAGACCACATTACATAAGGCAATTGGTCTAAAAAACTCCAATTGATTAGCACCCTCTCTCTTAGGAATAAGAGTCAAGAATGTAGAGTTCAAAGCTCGAAGCATCTGCTTGCTAGCATAGGATTCTTTAACCACCTCCAACAAATCATGATTAATGATGTCCCAAAATTCTTGAAAGAATTCAACTGGAAAACCATCAGGACCAGGAGCCTTCTCCTTAGGCATGCCAAAGACCACCGCCTCCAGCTCTTCCAAAGAGATAGGACGCATGAGATAATCATTCATTTCCTGAGTGATAAGGGAAGGAATACAGGACAAAATAATATTTTCTTCATTATCAGTAGGAGGAGAGTCCTCAGAGAAGAGGGTAGAGAAGTACGAAATAGCCTCCTGGAACAAAGCTGGCAAGGAATTCAGTTGGATACCTTGAGAATTAACCAAAGAAGAGATAGTGCTCTGATTCCGGCGAGATTGCACTGTTTTATGGAAAAAGGCAGTGTTTCAATCACCTTCCTAGAGCCAATCAACTCGAGCCTTTTGCTTCCAAAAAATTTCCTCTTGAAGTTCCCATTCTTCTAGAGCTCTAGAAGCAAGGGATTCAACCTGGCCAAGATCCTCCAAGAAACCTCGATCTCTAATCTCCCTTGTGATGACATCAAGATTTTCTTGAGCAAGCCTCTTCATAAAGTGAAGATTCCCAAAGCATTCCCTATTCCATATCTTGAGCTTCCTTTTAACATATTGAAGCCTTTTAGAAAATGAGAACATTGCAATACCATATGCAGGGGCACCATCTTTCCACCAACAAAAAACAAAATCATGAAGAGAGGAGTCACAAAGCCACATCAACTGGAACTTAAAAGGAGGATGCTTCGGAACATAAGCCCCTATAGCGGAAAATTTGATTGGCCAATGATCTGAACCCCTCCAATCAAGGATTTTTGAAGAGATAGTAAGGGTGCCACTAAGCCAGAAGCAAGAAACAAGAAATCTATCCAGGCGTTCTGAGATAGCAGCAACATTAGTCCTGCGATTATTCTAGGTATAGGGGCCATTAGAAGGCTTAACATCAGAGAGATGCAAAAGAGATATGTGTTGCCGAAGAAGAGCAGAAGAAGGCCCCAATCTAACCAAACCACCATGCTTCCCTTCCAGACTTAAAACTGAATTGAAGTCCCCTGATAACACCCAAGGATGATAAGGATGACAATTTCTAACATATTGAATATGTTCCCAAAGTTCCTCCTTTCCCACAAGATCAACAGGTGCATACAAATTAGTAACCATGATTACCTCTCCTGCGTCTAGAGCAGAAGCTACCATAGAGAGAGCTGAGCGAGAAGACATCCAGCCAAGAGGAGAAATTTTTTGAGTATCCCAAAATATAGCTAAACCACCAGTACTGCCTGTTGCCCCAACACACTGGCATTGGCCACGAGACCAAATACTAGAGGCATGTTGGACCATAGACTCCACAGAGAGCTTAGTCTCTTGGATACAAAAAACATCAGGACTATGATCAACCACCAAGTTATGAATAGCCTTTTGTCTAGGGATGCTATTCAACCCCCTTACATTCCATGAGAGAATAATCATCATTGGGTAGATTTGGGAAAATGAGAATCCAAAGGTTTCACTGAACCAGACTCAATCAATATATCTCCTATGAGTTTAATCTTCTCTTGGTCTGTTTTGCGCCCACTCCTTAGAGGGGGAGAAGAAGAAGCCCGCTTAAAGGGTCGAGGCAGAAACCCCAAGGGGAGAGGAGATCCCTTGCCCTTACCTGATGGTAGCACATCCTTAACCAAGTCGGCCAAAACAACATCATCATCTTCCAACACTGCAGGAGTCACCAGAGCCGCTGTTACAGGAGCTACAGGAACCTCACAATTCTGATATACTATAACTTGAGATGCCCCACAAGCATCATTAGGAACAGATCTCTCATCTGGGCAAGATGGATCAGAAGAGATAGGAGGAGTAATACCCTCCTCTAGAACCATACTATCTAGCACCTCAAAATGGTTAAAACCTGAATTAGATAATCTTTCTTTCAAAGGCCTCTTTTGACCACGTCCCTTAGCTCGAGGACGAACAGGGGTAAATCCATCCTTATCCTGCATTAGAGCCTTACCCTTACCTGTAGCATCTTGTGGATTCATCCCCTTGGTAGTATTAACCATTTGAGATTGTCCTTTCCCTGTAGTATCTGCCAAACCACCAGCATTTCCAGCTGTAGATCGATCCACTCCTTTGAAACTCGAGTTACGGGGGCACTGTCGCAGTAAATGACCATACTCATGACAAATTCGGCAACGGAAAGGGAGGGATTCATAATCTAACTGCTGCACCCAAGAAGAATCCCCCAGACAAATTTCCAAAGAATCTGGTAATGGGTTATTCAAATTAATTTCAACACAAATTCTAGCAAAAGAAATAACCTTTTTATCGAGGGTTTGATGTGCGTTTGCAGTTGGCTTCACCAACAAAGCAGCAATTTGTTGAAGGATGTCTTCACGCCAAAATTCCAAGGGAAGACGAGGCAAGCGAACCCAAACTGGCACTGTTGAAGGGAGATCCTCAGCAGAATTAAAACCTGAATGCCAAGGTTTGACAAATAACCCCACATTGTTGTAGAAATAAGGGCCTCCTTCAAAAACACGATCACGATCAGACATGCAAGAGAATACAACAAAAAAATAACTATTCCCTGCCAACATAATCTCCATATCGCCTTCCACCTACCAAGAGCGGCGGATCCATGCCTCAAGAGTAGATAGGGAAATTCGGATTCCAAGAAATTTGCATATCAAAGCATGCTTGGTCCAATAATCAATGTCCTCCATTACAGCTGTTGGAGGAATAACCAGAATAGGGTGATCATGGCTACGCGGAAGACAACCATTAACTTTTTTTAGCTTGGAGCTCTCCCCTGAATAAAATGATTCAGATCGCATTGCATGCATAGTTGGAGAAGAACCATATGTTCTCACCAATGGAGAAGAAATCTCAGGCCCTGCCATGCCAACAATAAAACCCCCAATCCAAAATTGACTGCAGAAGATCTCCAAAAACACCGACGCAAATTATGTCCAGTAGCTAACAATCCAAACAGAATAGGAAAATAGTAAAGATCAAACACCAAGAACGGGTTACTTCAACAATTTTAAGAAAAAATCTACTCGTAAGAAAATTACTAAAAAAATACACAACTTCTAGATCTCACTCTTACACTATCATCCTACCAAAGGGGTTTTAAAAACATTAAATATAACTATATGTTTTGTTGAGCACATGGAAACAACTCTATTGTATTTTCAGCAAAAAATATGAATTATTTTTTGTACTTGTGTTGTTTGACCCTCTTAATATTTTCTATTTAAAAAAAAAAGCTTAAGTAGTTTAGAAACTAGAGAATATTATCCATTTGTTAAAAATATATTTTAGAAGGACAAATCTCAGCTTTGGCACCTTTCTTACAAAAAAAAAACAAACAAAATGATCATTTTCTATATTCAAATCTAATTCTACCTGCATTTGTACTCCCAATTTGTCAAATATCATCTAATTCCTCTCAAAGATGCAAACACAATTCCAAAAGTGGCTTTTGCTTGTGATGTGGGTTTTTAAAAAATTAACCTTATTATTTCTGGATTATTAAATAAATATGGTGAAAACAGAGAATCAATCCCATTCCATTTTTCCACATCATTCAAATGCAACATTTTAAATAAAAAAATTTAAATCAATTTAACCTAAATGATCTATTTTTTAATTGAACAATCAAAATGAACACATTACCTTCAATTTCATGATTGAAATATGACTAGCACTTGCATCTTTGAGGGATGCAAGGGTTATGCCAATAGTCAAATATATACCAAATGATTATATGGAGACATATTATTGGATCGCTCTCTATTTCTATATCTATATGTCTTTATTTGAATCACAATTTTTCTATCTACCTCCCTAACCATGTCTTTATATCTTTATTAAATACACATATTAAGATTCCTATCTCTTTACCTTCAACATCTCTATCTATATTCAATGTTCTCTATTTCTATTTGATCTATTTATCACCACATAATCTTTACCAGTTTATCTCTTCATCTCCCCATCCTCTCCCTTCCTCTTATTTCTCTCTTTGTCAGTCACTCCCTTCCTCTTTGTCTCTCCCTTCGTAAATATCCCCCACTTTGATATTTGATTATGATCTCACTCATCCCTATCTCAACCCTTACTATCATTACAGACATATTATTACAAAATGGTACATGTAAGTGTCATACCTTTGCTCAATGTTGCATAAGAAATCTAGCATCTTTCTCATACAATTCTTTTGCAATATATTTTCTCAATGCACATTAGTGTTCATCTACTGAATCTTTAAGTTCAATTGTTTTTACATATTTAATTTTTTGAGAATATTTTATGTCATTTGTAATTTTCAAAGGAGTCTGTTGGGTCAAGCATATGACAAGAGAAAATCATTTTCATAATGAGATATGTTTAATGTGTGTGTGTGTGTGTGTGTGTGTAGATATATATCTTAAATGTGTAATATTTTTAGTATATGTTATTTCGGTATTAAACGTATCTTATAAAATATATTTTTAATTAAAATTATTAAAATTGTATTTTTAGATGTATATACAATTTTACTAAAGAGACTTTTTCTTCTTTTTAGAAATATGTGATTTCCCTCCTCCATTATGGTACCAAGATAACAATAAAGTTAATCAATAAATATTTTAATATTTTTAAATATATTTATATATTTTACTATTCTAGTCAAGGATACTTAAAACTATGTGCTAGTTAGGGTACTATAGTTTTTTTTTTTCTAGATTTTAATGTATTTGAAAGTAGAGAGATGCAAATTGTATGACTTTATAATGTAATATAATCAAATTAAAATAAATAATAAAATAATAACATAATTTTTCTTCCATATCTTTTCATTTAATCATCATTTTTATTATATGAATACTATTTAATCATTATTTTTTTATTATAAATAATATTTATAAGACTAGATAAAGTATTTCATAATAAAAATATATTATACAATTATTATTAATGATGAATTCCATTCATAAGAATCATACTTGGGAATGAGTTCAACTTCCAAAAGAAAGCAGGGGATTGGTGTGAAATGGATTTATAAAGTCAAATATCATGCAGATGGTTTAGTGGAATTACATCAAGCAAGATTGTTTCCAAGGGGTTTTCTCAAACTCCTAGAGTTGATTATGCATAAACTTTTGGACTATAAAACATGAATTCTTTTTTAAATTATATAAAAGATCAATAGTTAGTTTGTTTAATGACAGATTTCTTATAAAAGTATATTAAATTACAAAATACATAAACATAAATTAATATATAAAGTCAAACAATTTTTTTTTAAAAGCTTTTTTAAAGAATAAAGATCAAACACAACCCTATGATCTCGAAAAAAGAAAGCATATATCTATCAATTTAAACTATAATAATTTGTTCTATTTTAAATAACTGTAATAGAATATATTTATTTTCTTTTAGTTGAAACTATCAATTTTTTTAAATCACTAAAATAAAATCTCAAAAGAATAAAATATTGGTATACAATAGATTAATTATAATATATATTTTGACATTTGTATTTGGTTTTCAAAAAAATTGATTGAATTTGAGGATACTAATATTCTTTTTCTGTGAGTAATAGCTATTTTACTAAATCTAATCTATGGAATGAATAAATAAATCTCAATTAAAATGTAAATTCGTTTTTGAATAAAAAGATAAATTTTGATTAAAAAACATAAACTTTTCCTAAAATACCTTTTGGACTATAAATTATAGGTGACTCTCATGCGTAGCCTTTAAACCACATGCTTAAGACTTCAAACTCCAAATGGTAGTCAATGGTTATGCTCAAAGCTATCTCTCAACAACCAAGTTAGGTAGATCTTGAATCTAGGGTCATGCTCTTAGGAATGCCTTTGTACCCATATTTTTACATCTCAACATATCATAATCAATCTCTCTTATGGTTCACATTTGTGGCTTCTATATGCTCACATTTCTTACTTCTTAGAAGAATAACGAGCTTACTTTATACTAATTTTTAGTTTTCTTTTTTTTTCTTAAAGAACTATTATTTTATTTCATTTGGCGTTTCATTCACCATGGAGTTTGGTTATCTCTTTTCTCACATCATGTATTTGATCATTTTTCAATACAATTTAGAAGCATAGATAGGATAAGATGACCTTTAAAAAAAAAAAAAGGATTACAGATGTGTCGAAAGGCTTAAACATAACACACTAAGCTCCATTCAAACACTAAAAGTGTTAAATAGTCAAAGTTGACTTAATTTTTCCAATCTTAATTTTCTCCTTAGTGTGTGATGTTTAAGGTTAGCTCAGTCATGTCTCCATAAAGTGCAGGTATATATCAAATGACATTACAAATACAAAAGGATAATATAAGCAAAAACATCCCTCTAGCCATGTAACAGTTAAACATAAGCCATTTTATATATGTGTTACATGTTTATCATTTTAGTGACATTGAATGAAACATTCTTTTGCATAATTGATTGAGTTAAATTTTGGTAAATACTTTTTAAGATTTCTGCTCGAGCAACGCATGGCAATATTACACAGCTCAGACAACAAGGTGTTTCAGGTGGAGTATGAGGAAGTTTTGAAGATGGGAATCTTTAAAAAATGTATTGATCTTACAGACAACAACAACACTATAATGACTGGTTTAAAGTAAGTGGAATTTATTAGCACAACACAATTTTAGCCCACAACTCTATGTATATTGGTTTTTCCAATGACTATAAAAGACAAAACTTACTAAGGATAAATTCAACTAAGGTGAATTTGAAATGTGAACTACTTTCTATTACTAACAAAAAATCTAGTTAAACATTTTATGAAATTATCATGTTCAATTATGTCATAATAGTTTCCAATTATTTCCTTTGATAATAAACATATAAAATATTTTTGTCAAAAAAATAATGACTAAAACTTAACTAAACATTACTATAAACAATAAACTCATAATATAAGCAAATTTCCTATTTTATTCATTCATGTTTTTTTATGAATACTCTTTTTCTATTAATAATTAATATACTAATATTACAATTCACAAAAAGCGGTGGAGGATACAAGATCAACTTGCAAAAGTTAACACAACCTAGAGGCCGCCGCCAACGGCGCCACTCCTTAGGCTATCATTGGCACACCCTGCACTCCCAGGCTTCCTGTCACCGCTCTCCCAACAGTGGCGATGGTGGATGGAGGCATCGTTCAGCATCCCCACCTTGTGGTGGCACTCATTGATCCATGGCTCCTCCTCCTGGTGCTCCGGGAAATGGCCTCACCTGGACCTAACAATTTTGCCTCTGCGGCCAGAGTTAAAAGATACTAACCAAGCTACTGATCCTGCTGCCAATGATGGCTGGACTATTCCTAGCCCACCACCAATCTCAAAGGTGATTGGAGTTTTCATGATTTATTCATGTTTCAATTAATTATATCATTAGTTTTAAAAACTTGAACCAACTAAAATTGCTTTATGATTTGTATAGTTATCAGTATCTTAAACAAAATTAGCTAAAATTATTAGATGATTTATAAATTGCAACATAACTTATCTTTTCCAATAATCATTAAACAATTAATAAAAACCACATCTTTATTTGATATCTATTATTATCTTCTCTTAAACAAAATTTTAGAAATATAAAAATTGTGGAAAATGAAATCCAACCATAAAAAAAAGTGCTTCCTATTTCTTTTATTTTTGTATCTAATCACACACAAAAATGCAAAATCAAAGGCTTTGCTCCAATATCTCACAACCAAAATTTTTTTCTCCTTTAAAATAGGTACTACTTTTGGCCAGCCTTAAACATCACACACTAAAGAAGAAATTAAGCCTGGAAAAATAAGTCAAACTTTGACTATTTGACACTTTTGCACTAGGAATCAAGCCTTAGTGTCTGATGTTTGAGCCGTTCGACTGCTTTCCACTACCGATTGTTGAATAAAACATCCCCCTAGCCCCTAGCCTAAAATTTTATGAGGATGGGACCCTACAATTTTATGGTGGGCCCTACCCCCTACATTTTTCAGGTATCTCCGCTATAATTTTAGGTAGGTTCACAACATCGGTTGCTTCCGCCCAACGCGAGCGAGCAAAAGTCAGGAAGTAAGGGCAGTGTACCCAACTTACGTTACGCCTTCTTCAGAACCGGCAACTATCTATAATTGAAACGCGAGGATCGCACAACACCATTCTGCATGCACCGGTAAAATCGTTCAAATATGTATGCGCAGTATGTGGAATGACATTCAAGATGCATAAATTTCCTCGATAATATTTAAGGTTGCTCAACCGATCTCTATTCTTAAATCCTACCCGAAATGAGGATATAGATTATAGACAAGAAATCAAAACAAAATATATTTTCACATATTGCGAACTCACACGAAGGCATGACAAGTGGGGACCAAATTGTATTAGAAAAAATGTAAAACAATGTAGGCCATAGTTCCAAGATTATCATCCCTACCTTATTTCACATTACCATTTTTTACGTTTTACGTTTTTCATCAGCAATGGGACGGACATCCTCCATTAGCAATTTCCACTGCAGTACGAAATTGGATCAGTCATATAGTTAGTCAAATTTCCGGGCAAAAAATGATGGCGATTTATTCATCGCACATCATTGACCATCTTCAACTGCAATTCATCCACACTCATGACGATCAACGTAATTTCCGGAAAACATAGCTACTCTAGACATTTGGAATGTTACTACCACATGTGCACAGCCACCAATAAGCTGGGTTTATTGTTTTTACCATTTCCGATCACCGTTGCTAATTTCTTCGGCATAAGACAAGTCGGATTGTCCGAACAATCCGGCCATTGTTTCTCAAGGAGAAGATGCCTATAGGCATAACTAATCACAGATATATATGAAACTCAAAAAAAATTAGTTTTGTAAGAGAAGAATTAGCAAAATGCTAAAGTTTATAATTAATTAAGTCCAGAGGCTTAGGCTTTTTACAGTAGCAGCAATCTTCAATGTAAACATTTTTCCTTTTAAAAAAAGTTTGACGTTCATTTACATGTCAGAAAAACAAAATAGAAATAGACTAAATATAATTATAATTAAAATCGTGAAAATTGCAGAGAGGAAATGGAAGTAAAAATGAGGCTGATCAAGAGTCTCGAGAAGGATATCTCTCAGCTTATTATATATATATATATATATATATATATATATATATATAATATATATAAACTAGTAGAATAAATAGACATCATAAGTTAAGAATAACCCCAAATAATATTTCATTAACAATTAATTAATTAATTATATATATATATATATATATATTCTATAATTTTTTTAACAATTGTTCAGAACTTAGCACAATACTAGAAAAATCAAATAATTTTACATTTCTAGACAACCAAATATCATAAAATATCAACACTTATCATATCTCTAATTGTAGATGGGGACAATATTTTTCTTTTAAGTTGGTAGTTGTTTATTTTGGTTGAAATATAAGCTTATCCATAAGTTCTACTACATTCATGGCAATCTACTCCAATAGCTCACCTTGATCTCTGTAACACATAAAATAAGAATCTAAATATCAACAAATTATTAATGATGAATAATAATAACAAAATTAAATAAACATATATGATGATCCAAACATAAAATAAAATTACTCTAGAAAACAAAAGTTACCCTCTAAAAACGGAACCTTTAATGTATGAAACTTGATGAAGCCCCTTCTTCCATTCTTGAAAAACACGTGGCTCAAAATTTCCAGTGTGTTTATGCTTTTGGAAGGCTCGAGAATAAATGCTCTTCTCATCTTTTATTCGGAGCTTTGAAGGCTCAACCCCATAAAATAGTGGTATTGTGGGAGCCCCTGTTTTCAGGATCATCTCAAGCTCTTTCAAGCACCAAACCGACTTTGCATAATTAGCAAAAAGGATGACAAGGTGCACATTTGCTAAATAAATTGCCTCCTCTATTGCTTCTAGTATGTATTATTGTTACCCAAACATTTTTATAAAGAGTTTAATTATGTTAATTAATTAGAGAGAGAGAGAGAGAGATTAGTCACAAAGAAAAATTAAACTTTTTCTCTCCCCGTACTTTTCTCTCTCCATGTACTAAAATTTTAGAGAGAAGTATCGGGTTTGAGTTAGAGTCTCATTCTCCTTTCCACAATCCTCTCTCTCCATGTACTTTTCTCTCTCCACGTACTCCAACCTTTAAAGAGAAGTACAGTTTTTGGTTTTCAGTTTGAGTTTCACTTTTTCTCTCTCCACGTACTAGCCATACTCTCTCTTCCCATACTCCAACTTTTTAACTTAATCCTAACCCTAACCTCCCAACCCAAACTTCAACTTGAAAACAATTGCCAGCTAGAAATAAAATTCATTGACATAATCTGAAGGATTGGTTTTATTTGTAGAGAAGGCACTTGCGGGTGGATAAGGCACATGAATGAAGAAACAGGTAGAGCCGTCTCATCATCAAAGGGTGCTAGCGATATGTTTCATGAATAACGTCTAGATATATCGCCTTATAGAGTACAATAACCAGAGACTATGGGATTGTGTTCATTCATTAGTTGGCTTTTCTCCAGCCATGATAGAAATGCAAATGATTGGAAGTGATAATGAACGTGAGAAACAAAGGAAGATTTTGAATGATGATCCATGCGCTATTTGAAATACCACCTCAGGGAACAATGGTCTTAGATCTGGAGAACACCCTCATCTACACAAGCTCCACAGTGATCCCCAGTATAACTACACAATCTCTATGAGAGGCCATTAAGAACACTCAGCTCCCAGTACTATCACATATTATGTAAAGAAGAGGCCTGGCTTGGAAAATCTTTTGGCAGAGCTGGAGAAAAACTATGAGATTGTTGTGTATACCTATTATACTCGTGAGCAGGCAGACCCTATTCTTTATAAGTTTGACATTGGTTTTCATCTCCAGCCCAACTATAAACAATGTAAGTGACATGTTTGACCAAATGTTTTTCATTCTCTATGGCTCAACAAATAGGATTTATTTTAAATGCTTGCGGTGAGAAAAGAATCCTCCCTCAGATAGTGGAAGCAAGTACATGGTCACTTTGTAAAGAGCAGATTCGAATTGAAAATGACTGTGGGTAATAGATTGGTGGATTTGTATGGAAAATTAAATCAAAGGATGCATGTAAACTGTTTGGCATCATGTCCGAACAAAATGCAGTTTCCTAGAACGCATTGATTGAGGGATGCATTCAAAATGGATATAGTGGAGAGGTATTGAGTATCTTCTCATAATTGCATCGAGTGGGTAGTAATTTTGGATCCGTGGATGATCGTACAATCAATAGTGACTCGGTTAGACTCCTTGTGGTCCTTTCTCTACCATGAATACTATTCCAATGGTGAAGAAAAACTAGCATCTATATCCTCTATATTGGCAGGAGACGATTTCGACTTTATGCTAACAATAGAGAGAGAAGTTGGATTACACAAAGAGATTGAGAAGCAAGTAGTATTATATGGCACAGCTGTGAGGAGGAAGTGTTGAACTAAACTTAAGAATATATCTAAAAGCATATGGAGTTTTGATAAATTGTATTTGGTCTCATATCATGGAAATTAAGATTCCTACCAAACAAATAGAGGTTCCAAACAGATCTCTAAGAATTTTACTGGATTGTATGTTCACCCATTGACAACTGATTTCTTTTTCAATCAATCATTTACTTATCATGGGTGTCAAGTATGGAGTACACATGGGGTTTCGGGTTATCACCTTGTGAATTGAGCCATGTAGTGGCATTTGATTCAAGCACCAATGCATACCATGGAGTAGAAAGAGCTTCACATCATTCTTTGACTTCTAGAAACTACATGGAGTATGAAGAACTTACTAAATACATATATGGAGATAGAGGACTCCTCTTGTGGCAAGTAATGACCGATGGTATCGATCATTGAAAAGTCTAAAGTCTATAAAGACACATTCTCTAGCCCCACCTCCATCTCATGGTTTTTGGATGTTTTGTTGAAGGAGGAATATCATGAGTTGATGAAAAGTTAATGCCCACAAAAGTAAAGAAAACTTTGGATGTCATTAGTATGGAGCTAATGTTAATTATGATTTGTATGGAAAAATGCCTGAGGTCGATATTGGTTCTTTCTCAAAGGAGTAAAAGTGAGTGAGGTCACCATGTTTTGATAATCATTTAAGGGAATTCCATGCAGTTCAAAGAGATTGAGTGGCTAGTTAAATAATTATTTTACAAATCAGCATACCACAAAAATATGTTGTTCCGGCTCAAGCACTCTTGATGATGATCATGGTGATAGCAATTGTATGGTTGTTCATGGGTGTGGGAATTTTTATTTTAATTCAACTCTATATAGTTGAACGAGATTTCAGAAGAACATATAGGTAAAAGAGAAAGTTCCTTCAAGTTCTCCTACTTCTTATTCCATTAGTTATGGTTAGACATGAAAAGTTGGAGTTGTAAAAGTTAGAGTTGGTTATGAACCATCTCCAAGTAGTCCAAACTCTAACCTTTTGGGTAGTTACAAACCCAAAAAGTTTGTTAATCTAGGATTGGCTATAAATTCCTAAATCTCAATGTAATAAGGGAATTTTTGGGACTTGGGTAGAGGGAAAACTGATGCTCCGATAACAAATTAATTTTTGGAAAGTGTGTACAATTGTTGTTTTCGTGTAATCAGTTATTTCTTTCTTTTTTGGTGCAAGAAATAAAAGGAAGTACATTTGGCGTTCTGTCTACAAGGGTCTAAATTGTTGAGGTGTTGATTCATTTATGAGTATTTAATGGTATGGTGTGAGTATTCATGAATGGTTAAATTAACATTGTGTTGGTGAAAGTTCTCAAGTGTAGGCCTTGATTGCTCTCATTAATAGTTTACATTTTTTTAATGAAATCAGTGAAGGCACGTGGTGCATTCGTTGTCAATGGTTTTCCTTTCTATTTTCTAAGTCCTACTTATCTTTATTGAAAAAGTACAAATTTTATCTTACAAGGGAGCTGCCCCTCTAAACGCAGAGGAAGGTCGGATATCAAGGGCCTATCCAACTATTGTGAACGGTTTGCCACATACACTCCATTGGGCAATTTCTACAATGACAAATCTATTTACCAAAAAAATTTTGCTGACTCTACTAGGGAGACTGAACAAGAAAGATTGATAGTCGCCTGTAATGAAGCACAATGGTGCTTCCGCATGAGAACATTTTTCCTATTCTCCAACCAAACCTCGGCTTCCAAGACACCCAAGAAGATATGATTTGAACACTCTAACCTGGAGGTGTAGACGAAGTGCTCAACAATATCATCAAGTAAATCAAGTTCTTGAAGAAGAAGAAGAGTTTGGAGAAATCTTACAGAGAGCTCCTATTGGTCATAACATTGTAGTCATTGAAAGAGTAGTACTTACCCCGAGAAGAAACAAGCAAAATCTTGGTCATATCCAAAATCAAGTGAACAATAATCAACAACATGGTTGATAAAAGGTACCTTCCCTGGAATAAAGGTTGGCGACTCTATTTTAAAGATTGATTATCAGCGACTCTATTTGAAGGTGGTAATTCAAAATCATGGTTTGGTACAAGGGAAAAGTTGAAAGTGATAGTGATAGTGATGATGAATAATTTTCATATCCTAAGAAATAGATTCTTGATGAGCCTTTGCAAGTTGAATTCTTGAAGAATTTCTATGGCGGTAGGAGGCTAGATCCGAAAATGGTTCATCCCCACTTACTTCAAGTTTTTCAAAAGATTGAAGAAGAGGATGGTAAGGATTATGGTTTTCTTTTTCATGATCAAGAATTCTTTTTGGAAAAGGATTATGCCTATAAAGATAAAGAAGGCTTTGCTGAAAAATGTGCTTCATCTAAATCAGCAATGAGGAATACTAAAATTGTCGCTCATGGACCTGCATCTCAGCAAAATTAGATTGATCCTAAGAAAGCAAGCTTCTTGAAGAGTTTCTATGGTGGATGAAAACTAGATCCAGGAGGGATTCATCCATCTTTGCTCTGAACTTTGCAAAAGATAGATGAAGATGATGGTAAAGATAATCAATTTTTCTCTCATAGACCCAAATCATTTTCAGAAGGAAGTTCTACATGTGAGCATAAAGAAGAGCTTGATAAGAAAAGTGATTCATGTCAATCAACGATGGATAGTGGTGATCAAAAAGATGTCCCCATGCTTGCATGTATTACTCATCAAAGTCAAACTTCCATTGATCCCAATCAAGTTGAATTTTTAAAAACCTTCTATGGTAATGCATGGTTGGATCCTAAAGAAGTACATCCTTCTTCACTTCAAACGCTTCAACAACTTGAGAAAGAAGACCCATGGAAGAATTATTTTCTTGATAAAAGAACCTCACTTGATATAAATGTTAGAAAGGATTCATCTAAATCTGCTTGCATGAAAGAAGGCAAAGGTTCTATGTTTAATCAAGGAGATGATCGAGAGATGGTGCCTATAGAAGAAAGAGAGTCTAGTAATGTATCAAGACATCATTGTAAAAATTTTCAAACCCAAGAGAAACTATTCAATCATATCGATCCTAATGTTAAAGAAAAAGAAATATCAAAAGTGAATTTTGAAGATGAAGAAAATGTAGATCAAGGTGAATTTCATACAACTTTTATTCCTTCTTGGTGCCTCGATGCTTCAGATGATGACTTCTTATGTGGAGAAAATCTTCCAAATCATCCTCCGATGACCATTCATGATGATGAATCTATTGATGATATTGATACTTTAGATGTCATAGAGAAATCCGAGACTACTACCATTGATGAAGATAAAAGCAGCCATGAACTTCTACAAATATATGCTTTCCCTGAGGAAATGGAGACCTTTACATTTGATGATATTGATGCACTTGTGATTAAATGATCAATTGATGAAAAAGATAAAAATCAGCTTCTAGGAGAAGAAGATGAATCATAGAACTTCATTTCTTTGTCATGCATACCAACTTTCACATTTCATGAAAGATGTCTTGGAGAAGAAATGATGATTCAAAAGGACATAGATATCATTGAATATATTGAAGATGAAAGCTATAGGGATACGATGACAAGTTCCTCTAATCCAATGGAATTGAAATTAAAAACCTATGGATCATTCAAAGGTCAAAGAAATCCTCTTTTTTAGCCTTTTCATCAACTAGGAAATCTAATGCCCAAGAACTTCTTTGAGAAGAATAATGATGATAGCAGAAGTAGTGAATTAGAAAAGGCTCTCATGGAACAATCAGATGAAGGCAACTCTTATGATGTTTTTATACCAAGTTTGTGCTCAAAAGCATTGGATGGTAATTTCCTCTATGGAAAAAGTGTTTACTTTAATCCTTTGTTTCTAGACGAAGGAATTTCTATTGATACTCCTCAGATAGGTGTTCAAGGGCAATGTTCAATAGCTATAACTCCACAGGTTTCTTCACATCATAGATTGTATGAAGGCAATCTCATACGAAGTCTAGTACCTTCTCAACTTAACCATCAAAAGGCCCTTCAGATGGAAAATTTTGATACTAATGTGATGAAAATTGAAGTTATGGCCTGTAATGTTGAAGATGGTATCCGTATAACTTAGAAGTGCCTAAAAATTCAAGATGATCTTATGGGAGATAAGGAAGAAGAAATGGATCAGGAGAAGATGCAATATAACATGGATGTACATCCCAATTGGAATAATTTTATAGAACATTCAATCATGATCATGCCAATAGAAAAGCAAGAGTGCATGTTATCAGAAATGAATTCAAGACTTCATGATGACCAACTACTAAGAATTCAAGTAGAGGACTTGCCAAGTAGAGGAGAAGATCATAGATGCATCTAGAAGCTTGAGAATCTTATACTTCAACTCTTTGAAAATGAAGTTATCAATGCCATGCCACAAGAAGCAGAGTTGATTTTGAAGTCCAAGATTTTTAATGAAGCCTAGTTATTTGGATACGTTCCTTTATCCAGAGATGTGGGGCATGCTAGGAATCTCAGAGTTAGAATTCAAGGAGCACACTTATATTTGAGCCCATTGAAGCTTGAGAATTGTCACATATTGGCACGCCATGGTATTTATTTTCCACAACCAGTGAATGGATTTTCATGATTATACCTTGACTCACTCGAGGTAGGGGTTTTCCTACCATGTACATATGCTTAGTTAGTAGTTTTTGTTGTGCCTTCCTTTCTTTTCTATTTGGTTGTGTTCCCATTTTTGTTGCGCTTTGTGCCTTTTTCCTAGATTTGTCTCCTTTTGGGGTGACTCTATAGCCATTGTGATAAAGCACTCTCATTTCTTAACTCTAGGTTCTTTCACCGTCCTGTACAGTCCTTGTCCCCAGATACAGCCAGCTGTTACCCAAACATTTTTATAGAGAGTTTAATTATGTTAATTAATCAGAGAGAGAGAGAGAGAGATTAGTCATAAAGGAAAATTAAACTTTTTCTCTCCCCGTACTTTTCTCTCTCCATGTACTAAAATTTTTAGAGAGAAGTATGGGGTTTGAGTTAGAGTCTCATTCTCCTTTCCACAATCCTCTCTCTCCACGTACTTTTCTCTCTCCACGTACTCCAAACTTTAGAGAGAAGTACGGGTTTTGGTTTTGAGTTTGAGTTTCACTTTTTCTCTCTCCACGTACTAAGCATACTCTCTCTCCCCATACTCCAACTTTTTAACCTAATCCTAACTCTAACCTCCCAACCCAAACTTCAACTTGAAAACAACTACCGGCTAGAAATAAAATTCATTGAAATAAGCTGAAGGATTGGTTTTATTTGTAGAGAAGGCACTTGTAGGTGGATAAGGCACATGAATGAAGAAATAGGTAGCACGGTCTCATCATCAAAGGGTGCCCGTGATATGTTTGATGAATAACCTCTGGATATATCGCCTTATAGAGTACAATAACCAGAGACTATGGGATTGTGTTCATTCATTAGTTGGCTTTTCTCCAGCCATGATAGAAATGCAAATGATTGGAAGTGATAATGAATGTGAGAAATAGAGGAAGATTTTGAATGATGATCCATGTGCTATTTGAAATACCACCTCAGGGAACAATGGTCTTAGATCTGGAGAACACCCTCATCTACAAAAGCTCCACAGTGATCCCCAGTATAACTACACAATCTCTATGAGAGGCCATTAAGAACACTCAGCTCCCAGTACTATCACATATTATGTAAAGAAGAGGCCCGGTTTGGAAAATCTTTTGGCAGAGCTGGAGAAAAACTATGAGATTGTTGTGTACACCTGCTATACTCGTGAGCAAGTAGACCCTATTCTTGATAAGCTTGACATTGGTTTTCATCTCGAGCCTGACTATAAACAATGTAAGTTACATGTTTGACCAAATTTTTTTCATTCTCTATGGCTCAACAAACAAGATTTATTTTAAATGCTTGCGATGAGAAAGGAATCCTCCCTTAGATACTGGAAGCAAGTACGTGGTCACTTTGTAAAGAGCAGATTCAAATTGAAAGTGACTGTGGGTAATAGATTGGTGGATTTGTATGGAAAATTAAATCAAAGGATGAACATAAACTATTTGGCATCATGTCTGAACAAAATGTAGTTTCCTAGAACACATTGATTGAGGGATACATTCAAAATGGATATAGTGGAGAGGTATTGAGTATCTTCTCACACTTGCATCGAGTGGGTAGTAATTTCAGATCCATGGATGATCGTACAATCAACAGTGACTCCGTTAGACTCCTTGTGGTCCTTTCTCTACCACGAATACTATTCTAATGGTGAAGAAAAAATAGCATCTATATCCTCTATATTGGCAGGAGATGATGTCGGCTTTATGCTAACAGTAGAGAGAGAAGCCGGATTTCACAAAGAGATTGAGAAGCAAGTAGTATTACATGGCATAGCTATGAGGAGGAAGTGTTGAACTAAACTTAAGAATATATTTGAAAGCATATGGAGTTTTGATAAATTGTATTTGGTCTCATATCATGGAGATTAAGATTCCTACAAACAAATAGAGGTTCCAAACAGATCTCTGAGAATTTTACTGGATTGTATGTTCACCCATTGACAACTGATTTCTTTTTCAATCAATCATTTACTTATCATGGGTGTCAAGTATGGAGTACACATGGGGTTTCGGGTTATCACCTTATGAAGTGAGCCATATAGTGGCATTTGATTCAAGCACCAATGCATACCATGGAGTAGAAAGAGCTTCACATCATTCTTTGACTTCTAGAAACTACATGGAGTATGGAGAACTTATTAAATACATATATGCAGATAGAGGACTCCTCTTGCGGCGAGTAATGATCGATGGTATCGATCATTGAAAAGTCTAAAGTCTATAAAGACACATTCTCCAACCCCACCTCCATCTCATGGTTTTTGGATGTTTTGTTGAAGGAGGAATATCATGAGTTGATGAAAAGTGAATGCCCACAAAACTAAAGAAAACTTTGGATGTCATTAGTATGGAGCTAATGTTAATTATGATTTGTATGGAAAAATGCTTGAGGTCGATATTGGTTCTTGCTCAAAGGAGTAAAAGTGAGTGAGGTCACCATGTTTTGATAATCATTTAAGGGAATTCCATGCAGTTCAAAGAGATTGAGTGGCCAGTTAAATCATTATTTGACAAATCAGTATACCACAAAAATATGTTGTTCTGGCTCAAGCACTCTTGATGATGATCATGGTGATAGCAATTGTATGGTTGTTCATGGGTGTGGGATTTTTTATTTTAATTCAACTCTATCTAGTTGAACGGGATTTCAGAAGAACATATAGGTAAAAGAGAAAGTTCCTTCAAGTTCTCCTACTTCTTATTCCATTAGTTATGGTTAGACATGAAAAGTTGGAGTTGGTTATTAACCATCTCTAAGCAGTCCAAACTTTAACTTTTTGGGTAGTTACGAACCCGAAAAGTTTGTTAATCTAGGATTGACTATAAATTATTAAATCTCAATGTAATAAGGGACTTTTTGGGACTTGGATACAGGGAACACTGATGCTCTGATAACAAAGAAATTTTTGAAAAGTGTGTACAATTGTTGTTTCCGTGTAATCAGTTATTTCTTTCTTTCTTGGTGCAAGAAATAAAAGGATGTACATTTGGCGTTCTCTCTCCAAGGGTCTAAATTGTAGAGGTGTTGATTCATTTATGAGTATTTTCATGGTATGGTGTGAGTATTGATGAATGGTTAAATTAGCATTGTGTTGGTGAAAGTTCTCAAGCGTAGTCCTTGATTGCTCTCATTAATAGTTTACATCTTTTTAATGAAAATGTCGAAGGCATGTGGTGCATTCGCTGTCAATGGTTTTCCTTTCTATTTTCTAAGTCCTACTTATCTTTATTCAAAAAGCACAAATTTTATCTTATGAGGGAGCTGCCCCTCTAAACGCAGAGGAACGTCGGATATCAAGGGCCTATCCAACTGTTGTGAATGGTTTGCCACATACACTCCGTTGGGCAATTTCTACAGTGGCAAATCTGTTTACCAACAATTCTCTAGCTTCAATTGAATTCTTGTCAAGAAACACTTTGAATCCCTTGTTGTGAAGATTGTGAAAGATGAGGCTGGCCACAAATTCTTTCACATCTGCCCCACAATGGTTCAGAAATACATCATATCTTGGAAGAAGCAATGGAGAATGGGCATGCATGTTACATTCACTGATCACATAATGGTTGACTAGATTACAAGGCAGAGCACACTGGGGACAATTTGAAGTACAAATTGAAGAGAAAGTGAGGTAGAGAGCAAAACAATGCAGAATAATTTCCATCGCAGCAAGGTGAGAGAGAGGGAGAGGAGCAGAGCACATTTTAGGGAGAGAAGTGGGGGAATATGTAATAATTGTATAGAACGTATAATATCATTGAATGTATCTCTATGAGAGCGACAGTGAAGAAGGCCTAGATTTTTAGAAATAATAATGGATAGTGGAGGCCTTAAACAAAGATTAAATAAAGACTCGGGTAGATTTTTAAGAGAGATTTTTCAGATTGAAGAATTCTCTTCAACAATGATGGTTGGGAAAATACATTGCGCGTTCATATTTGAAATAATTTAATGTCCTCTTAGTATTTCTGACTAGAAACAATTCCTTTGTCATATTTATAATTGAGAAGGAAAGATACCTTCATAGTCAGTGTATGATAAATAAATAGATTAGATGTGTAATAATCAATTTGGATGATGTGATGGATTATTTAGTGAAAACATATCTTGCCTCCTTTTCTGCAAAATATTGTGCTTGTCAAATGCTACCAAAAATATTTTGTGTCCAAATTCTACGCTCTGGATTTGTTCACTTCATTTGTACCAAACGAACTGGCTAATGTCTGTGAATATCAGGTGTAGAAATCAAAAGAAGATTTGATAAGTAGGAGATGATTTCCACAGCTAGTCAAATTGTGATGTGAATATCAGAATTTAACTGTGTGATTTTGAGTCAAACTCGATGACTCATGTTTCATGAGTAATGATTCAACATGAATCCATCTCTCATGAGAATAAATGGAACACTTAGCACTCATTGGATCTAGGTGATGCTCATAGGGGTGAAGCACCGGGACTTCCCGGGAGGTCACCCATCCCAGTACTACTCCAGCCTGAGCGCGCTTAACTACGAAGTTTCCTCCACAGTTAAACCCAAAGCTTGCAACCCCATTTGCAAAACCTTCACCTAGTGTTGTGCCTTATGAACCATTCATTAGAAAGCCCCTTAAGCTCATCAATTGATAAGTAGGAGATGATTTCCACAGCTAGTCAAATTGTGATGTGAATATCAGGATTTAACTGTGTGATTTTGAGTCAAACTCGATGACTCATGTTTCATGAGTAGTGATTCAACATGAAGTCCCGGTGCTTCACCCCTGTGAGCACTCATTGGATCTAGGTGATGCTCACAGGGGTGAAGCACCGGGACTTCATGTTGAATCACTACTCATGAAACATGAGTCATCGAGTTTGACTCAAAATCACACAGTTAAATCCTGATATTCACATCACAAAAGAAGATTTGTCAAGATGAGGACGTACAATTCTGGCGCTGTTAAAAGTATGAATGCCAACGTTACAATTAATTTCACGATTTCTATGCCATTATGACAATTAAAATTCAATCTCAAAATTGATTTTGGAAATTGAACATATAATCCATATATTGAATCTTTTGGATCTGATAGCGAAGATTGTAGGGTGGCATGACAAAAGTAGAAAAAATGACAAATTAACAAATGCTGGCAGGAAATTTTTCTTGAAATGTTGGATGACATTAATATTTATGAAATCACGTGGTTATGTTTCGCTCGAACAAATAGAAGACAAACTAAGGTTATGTTTCGAACAGATAAAATGAAGTCACGCTCACGAATAAGTCTCTGTGGTTGCTTTTATTATTGACATGAAATATACAATTAGAGAAAAAATATAGGCAAGAGAAGGTCACTTGGAATCTACTTATCTTAATAAATTCTAATAAGAATTAATCAAAACAAATAATAAAAAGAGTTCTGATTGAGCTTGAGTCCCTGCTTTTTGTGAAAAAGAAAGATTTTGTTATGACCAAGGAAGCCCTTCAATTTTATTATAACCTTTTCTCTAAGGATTCTCAGCTTGCAATTGAGGATGAGAACTTAATTCTCTCATGCATTCCATCTCTTATCACGATTGCTATGAATGATTCTCTTCATTGTCCAATTTTGATATCTGAACTTGAAGAGGTTGTGTTTGGGAAGAATAAAGGTAAAGCTCTAGGCCCAGATGGCTTCTCTGTGGAATTCTTTCAGGAATTTTGGAAAATTATCAATATGGATCTCTTGGTGCTGGTTAAGGAATCCCTTTAGAATAAGCAACTGCTTCGTGCAGTGAACCTTACTTTACTGATTCTTATCCCTAAGAAAGAAGGTACTGACAGTCTTGATTCCTTTCATCCCATTGCTCTTTGTAATGTTGTGTACAAAATTATCACCAAATTGATTGCTGACAGAATCAAGATATGCCTTCTAGTTGTGATTTTAGAGGACCAAGGTGGTTTTGTGACTGGTAAGCAAATTCTTGATGGAATTGTTACTACTTCTGAAGTTATTTATTCTATAAATACATCAAAAGAGCGAACAATGTTCATTAAGTTGGATATGGCTAAGGCTTATGAAAAAGTCAAATGGAGTTTTCTTCAAAAGATCCTCTTGGCCTTTGGTTTCTGCCAATAGTGGGTGAACTGGATTATGAGTTGTGTCAATATCGTGTATTCAGAGCAACCATGCGCTATAGAAAAAGAAAAAGGGGATTAAGATCCCTTCTGCATAGATATGCAGATTAATTTAAAGAAAAATGTTAGGGGAATTTGAAGATTTTGTCATTCACATAGATAATTTTTTTGCAAACTCTTAAAACTTTGCAACCCTGACATAGAGGAGGAATTATAAAACTAAAAAATGGCATTCCACCATTTCTTTCCACTCCCTTTCAATCTTGGATCAAAGTTGCATCTTTATCTTGCCTCTATCAATTTCTAGACCTTGACTTCTAATACTTATTTCACATTTAAATTCAGTCAATTAATTGATAGAAGAGGATTCACGAAGTCTCAAGATCATTCCATTATTACTATTTGGAAATTGGGTCCCCCTAAGACCTAATTATGTCAAAGAGTACACAAAGATAATATAGAGAATATAATATGATTTGAAGAGCCATGTCATTCAAGGCAATAATTTAAGACTATTCATTTTATTATAGTCAAAGACTATTCATAAATATTCCTTATTAAGATTTATATAACAATTGACAATATTATCTTAAAAGTGAAATCATGAGAAATTGTGTACACCTCTAACATGAAGTTCTTTAATCAAATTAGGGACATTCCAATGATTTCAATTATACAAGGGTCATCACCCTTTTCAACATATAACCTTTTTAATGCATTTTTTATTTCCTATACTTTCCTTACCTAGTTACAGATAATATGGATCTTTTTCTCTAAGGAACTTGTTTTCTTGAAATGAACTTTTGAATTCTAATTGTGTTGCTACCTTCAGGAGATTGATCTCAGTTTGGAAGGCACAATGATTTTGTATTCAATCCTTTGAATTTTGGAACCAAGTGCATACTTGCATGTTATTTCTGGAATGATATTACCATAAAATTCATATTGCATAGAGCTTCCTATTGAGCTGATTGGTTGACATGAAATAGATTTCAAAGTTTTTAATGATTTCTTGACCATAATTATTATGATTTGATAATGACTCAAGAAATTTCTTGAATGCTATAAACTATCTAAAAGAATGATATATACTTATGCATAAGACAAAATTAAGTAGCATGCAATGAGACTATTTTGAATTTTCTCATTCACATCTCAAACCACTACCATTAATGATTTTATTCTATGTTTCAAGTATAATATAGGAAGTTTGTGTTGATATGAGATTTTTTTGAAGTGAAGAACCTATAATAGAACAATCATTGTTATGTCACTAATGTCAGACCTACTACTTGCTGGTAAGACAACTTCTTAGTTGATGTGAGTACTATCATTTTCTTGATTGATGAAGAGGATTTGATCAAATAAGATAATAAAAGCACCTAGAAGAAAAGTTGAGTTATGGTATGAAAAAGGAGTACTCCAAAGTATAGAGTTACTCCCCCCACCACCACAGGCCCCCGCGCCTCCCAACCCCCAAGTATGGAAGCATTTGAAAGATTTGGTTTCTCTCACCAAATGGGTAAACCTTCTCTTCAACTATATAACTACCCCAAAGTTCTCACTCCTTATCAATGGCACCCCTAAAGGCTTACTTAGTATTTCAAGAGGAATTAGACAAGGCGATCCAATCTTGAACCTTTCTTTTCATCATAATGGAAGAGAAATTTGTTAGGACTATTAGGGAAGCCCAATTGGATGATAAAATTAGTGAAGTTTGAGTAGTGAAAGATGTCCAAAACATGACACATCAACAATTTGCTAACAATACTATCCTACCTAGAAGAAGATCAAAATTACAAATAGATAAATTTTAAGTTGTATATGGAAGCCTCAAGATAGATGGTAAATGCTAAAAATTGAAAAATATTTTTCTTAAACACACTTGTAGGATTGGAAAATAAAAAATTTCAACTGATGGGGCACAAAAAGGTTACATTCCCATATAAATACTTTTGTATTCAGCTAGATAAAGGAATCAGAGAGAATAAAGTTTGGAAAGCAATATTAGAAAAAAATGATAATAAAATGGAAAACTGGAAAGGCAGATGGTTAACAAAGGCTAGTAGAGAAAGAAAATTTGGGTCAGTTCTAATAGTTATTCCAACCTATCACTTCCTAAAGGTGTCAAATGGAAAATAAATGGGAAATTAAGAAATTGCTTTTGGAAAGGATTGGATGACAGGAAGAAGTTAGCATTAATTAAAAGGGACAATATTTGTAAAAATACAGAATTTGGAGGACTTGGAATTAAAAATCTAATTTGGCAAAATGAAGCATTAGGTGTGAAACTAGTATGGAAAATGTATGAAGAAAAGGATAGTAAATTTTCAAATTAGAAACCTACCTAAAGGTTTCAAAACTAGAATGTTATGATGAAATATCGACCCCTAATCAAAAAATATTTAACCTAGGATCTAGGAGATAGAAGAGACACATTATTGTGGGAAGACTCTTGGGATGGACTCCCATCTCTAGATAGCTATAATCATCCTTCAAAAATTAAAAATGATTTAATAAACACTTGGGGGAAAAATGTATGTACATTTATCAGCAACTAGTAAAAGAAAATGATGTAAATAAATTGAAATGGAAATATGTGTAAGATACCAATCTAACATTTCTAGAACAACAAGTATATGAAGAATTTATAAAAAAGAGGGAAGTGAGTCATAAAGAAAGGTGAGATAAACTTATTTGGGGGAATCAAAACCTGGATAATACAATAAAAAGGTAGATATACCTCTGTCCCTTCATTAGGATCTAGTTTGTTTACCTAAAGTAGGCTTTTTGCATGGGAAACACTACAAAAAAGAATTGTAATAGTAGAAAAATTAACCAAAATGGGTTTTGAAGGCCCATGAAGATGTCTTCTTTGCAAAGCTAATTCAAAAATTGTAGAACATCTTTTATACCATTATGAATTTACTAAATCATGTTGGCTATCACTATGCTAAAAACTCAATTGGTCCCCAACCTTCCTAAAATGAATTTCTAGAACACTTTAAAAGTTGACCAAAATATAGCAAATCTAAAATATACAATAATTTATAGAAGAACTTGCCTTCTGTACTCTTATGGGTGATATGGAAAAAAAGAAATAGAAGGGTTTTCTCCAATGAAGAATTAACTTTACCTTCCCTACTAAACAAAGTAGAATCTAACATTTCAAAAAAATTAAACAATCATCTTAGAAACTCAATTAGAAAACCATGATCGCATTTTTTAAACAACAAACCATGATCATGTGATTCTAGCTCTAATTCCTCCGAAAGTGATGCTAAACCTACTAAAATGAAGAGAATACCTTAGGACAAAATACCTACCCCAAGCCCTATAAGTCCCTCCCATGTCTCTAAAAGTCTCGAGGCTACCCCAATTAGGAGTGTGGGGGGATGATCTTACCTCCTTCAGAAAAGAAACCCCCAAATATGTAGGGAAGAAGGACAAGCATAGCCATACCAAGGTGAGACTGGAAAGGCTAGAGAATTCCATGAGGGACCTGACTGACAACCAAACTGCTATTTGCTAGAGGTTCAAAACCTTTGTAGAGTTTTCCACTAAGGTCATGCACTCCACAACCACTACCCTTTATTTTATGGAGGAAAACAAAGAGGAAAAGGACCTAGGCAAAGTCACTGAGACCACTCATTCCATATATGGGTTCCTAGCTAAGGATTGGTTAAAAACCATCCTAGACAAATTGATTAAAGTGGAAGGTGAGGACAGGGACAAGGATGTTCTTGAGAAGGAGGACATCCATGGGCTTGAAAAGGGCATCTAGCCTTGTGTCTTTTCATTTTTTTCTTGTTTATGATTACACCTATGAACTTGGTACCCCACAGGAACATAAAGAGGACTCATAGCAGCAATTTTTGTAAAGGCTACTATTTTATTTTACAGCCTATTATGCATATTAGTTTAAAGACCATTAGTAATGTTATGCTAACTATGAACATCTATTATTTTTTAAAGTTTAAAGTTGGCATTAGTTAGTTGATAGGGAGGTTACCTCTAGCTATTTAGTTAGCCTTTTTGTACTTTGGGGTCAGCCTCCCTCTTGTGTGGCTGCTATCAACTACTTCAAAAAATAAACCATGATTGTCTTATTTAAACAATAAACCATGATTTTGTATAGGCTTGGTAACAGACCTATTAACCTACCCAAAAACTTTAGTTGATGTTTTCCCTCCATATATTTTTGTTTTAAATACATTTTTTTCATCTTCTAAGATCAACTGTCACCTTTGACTTCATTACATTTGCAAATGGTGAACTCGGTATCTCTAAAATTAGCTCCATAGTCTCATATGTATTCTTACCTTTCTAACCATATAAATATTTTAATTTTTTAACAACATCAGCATTGTGAAGTTAATTTTACTATATCAGAGACTTCAAAGTCCTCTCAAACATATGTCTACCATTTTTTAAATAACTTTTGATCAACTTAACCAAATGGAAAATAAATTATATATTGTTTTTCTACACTTGATTCTATAAAAAAATTTTAAGTTTTGATTTTAGATTATTTTGATGCAATTCATGCCCATCACACAAATAGGTACCCAAATTTTAGAATGGGGTCACTTTTAAAATTCATAGAAAAAAGTTACTCGTAAGAAAATTATAAAAAAATTACATGACTTCTAGATCTCACTCTTACCCTATCATCCTACTAAAGGGTTTTAAAAAATACTAAATATAACTATATTTTTTGTTGAGCACATAGAAGTAACAACTATGTTATATTTTTCAGCCAAAAAAAGGAATCTTTTTTGTATGGTTTAACCCTGTTAGTATTTTCCAGCTATAGTTTAGAAACTAAAGAATATTATCCATTTGCTAAAAATGTATTTTAGAAGGAAAAATATCAGCTTTGGCGCCTTTCTTACAAAAAAAAAAAAACACGGTAATAATTTAATTCCTCAAATCTCATCTAATTCCTCTCAAAGATGCTAACACAATTCTAAAAATGACTTTTTGCTTGCGATGTGGGTTTTTAAAAAGTTAACCTTATTATTTTTGGAAAATTAAATAAATATGGTAAAAACATAGGATCAATCCCATTCCATTTTTCCACATCATTCAAATGCAACATTTAAAAAATAAATATTTAAATCAATTTAACCCAAATGATCTATTTTTTAACTGATCACTCAAAATGAACGCTTTGCCTTATTCCAACTTCATGATTGAAATATGACTAATCGCAGATATAAAACTCAGAAAAAAAAATAGACATCATAAGTTAAGAATAACCCCAGATAGTATTTCATTAACATTAATTAGATTAATGTAAGAAAAAATATATTTTTTCAATAATTTTTTTACAACCTAGCACAATATTAGAGATATCAAATAATTTTACATTTCTAGACAACCAAATATCATAAAATATTAACACATATTATATCTCTAATTGTAGATGGGGACAATATTTTTCTTTTAAGTTGGTAGTTGTTTATTTTGGTTGAAATCTAAGCTTATCCATAAGTTTGGCTACATTCATAGCAATCTGCTCCAATACCTCACCTTGATCTCTGTAACACATAAAACAAGAATCTAAATATCAACAAATTATTAACAATGAATAATAATAATTAAATTAAATAAATATGTAAGATGATCCAAACATAAAATAAAATTACCCTCTGAAAATGTAACCCTTAATGTATGAAACTTGATGAAGCGCCTTCTTCCAATCCTAAAGAACATGTGGCTCAAAATTTCCAGTGTGTTTATGCTCTTGAAAGGCTCAAGAATACACACTCTTCTAAGCCTTCATTCGGAGCTCTAAAGGCTCAACCCCATAAAATACTGGTATTATGGGAGCCCTTATTTTCACTATCATCTCAAGGTCCTTCAAGCACCAAATCGACTCTGCATAATTAGCAAAAAAGATGACAAGGTACACATTTGCGGAATAAATAGCCTCCTCTATTGCTTCTGGTATGCATTCTCCAGCTTGAATTGAATTCTTGTCAAGAAACACTTTGAATCCCTTGTTGTGAAGATTGCGAAAGATGAGGTTGGCCACAGATTCTTTCACATCTGCCCCATGATGGTTCAGAAATACATCATATCTTGGAAGAAGCAATGGAGAATGGACATGCATGTTACATTCACTCACATAATGGTTGACTACATTGGAAGGCAGAGCACACTGGGGATAACTAGAAGTGCAGACTGAAGAGAAAGTGAGGCACAGAGTAAAACAATGAAGATACCTTCTTAGTCATTGTCTGATAAATAAATAGATTAGATGCATAATAATTGTTAATTATTGTTAGTTGGACAACTATTATTTCTAACCCAGAAATAACAGTAGTATTTATGGGTAGCTTAGATAGCCGTTCGTCCTTATCTATGAATAATAGTAGTATTTATGGGTGGTTTGGACAGCTGTTTGTCCACTTGCCAAGAATTAGTAAATGGTTATTATTTACTAATTTTAGAGATTCTCTTTTGGACGCCTTGTAACCAATTCTATTATTGGCTATCAAGTTGTCTTAATCTCAGCCGTTGGTTTGATTTAATCTCAGTCATTGGTTTACCAATGAGAGTAGTATAAAAGGGAGTCTAGGGGGCATTTAGAGAATAAGGGGAAAAGTTTTGGAGAAACGTTTGCAGTGTTAGCAAACAGTCTTGCAGTGCTAGCAAGGGTGCAGTGTTAGCATGGAGATAACAGTGGGGAATATCAGCGGGAGAAATTAGGAGGTTGTCGGAGTTCTGCCAGTGAGAGGCAAGGAATTTTGTATCTCTTGATTTGCTGAAGTTTAATATAATTCCTCATCTATAGAACTGGTTTTCCCTTAGGGGTTTTTTCCAGGGACAATTTTTCCGAAAATATTGTGTTCATTGTGTTGTTCATTTCTTTCCGTATTATAAGTGAAATTGCAGTTGTTTTATTTTTCAATATTAGCTGGGAATTTGTTTTCAACAGTTTAATAATCATTTATAATAGGAGATTAATAATCAGTGACTGCAATAATTTGATTTTTCAAATGGTATCAGAGCATTGTTAAGGGTAGAAGAGTTTTTTCCTAGGAAAGAAATTTTGATCTCTTTAGATTTATTATTGCTTTAAACCCTTGAGATGGCTTCAGCTGGTTTGAGAGATCAGGATAGATTGGATGGTGCCTCAAATTTTGGTGTCTGGAAGGCCAGAATTTCTTTATTGTTGGAAGAGAATGGTATCAAGGATTATGCTACCAATGGTGTACCTGTACCAACGGATGCAACACAGCTTGCAGCATATAGGAAGGACGATGCCAAAGCGAGGAGGATTATCCTTGATGGTGTCAAGGATCATATTGTTCCACATATCTCAGAGCTAGATACAACAAAGAAGATGTGGGATGCCATTGTAAATCTTGTACCAGAATGCTACCACCAACAGGAAGTTGATTCTCAGAGAGAAGCTAAAGAATACCCGGATGAATTGGGGAGAAGACGTCACAAGTTACCTCACCAGGCTCAGACTTGTCAAGGATGAGTTAGCAGCTATTGGAGATAGCCCTAGTGATGATGAGCTAGTGAGAATAAACCTAAATGGGTTTACTAAACAATTGAGTGTCTTTGTTCAAGTTGTCAGTGGACGAGATACTTTACCGAGTTGGGATTGACTATGGACTGATTTCACTCAGGAGTAGTTTAGACTAAGTCTTGTCAATGGGGCCAACAAGAGTCAAAAAAATGAGGTGGAACAAGAGAACGTTGCCCTAGAGGGTAAAGGCAAAGCAAAGAAGGGATCTAGCAAAGGATCAAATTCACAAAGTGAAAAGAAGAAGAAGGACCTTTCTAAGGTCAAGTGCTTTGGATGTCACGAGTTTGGCCACTATGTCAGTGATTGCCTAGAGAGGAAGAAGGGTAAGAAGCAAGTGGCAGCTTTAGCAAGTGCATAAGAACTCTCCAGTAGAATGGAAGATGAGTTTGCACTCATAGCTTGTATGGTTAGCTCAACCTCACAGTGTGTTTGGTATATAGATAGTGGGGCATCATTTCATATGATAGGAGTTAGAGAGTACTTCTCCAGTTACAAGGAGGAGGACACCAACATCCAGATTTCTGTGGGAAACTTGTCCAAACTCAACCCTATTGGGAAAGGGACTGTTTAGTTTTAGAGGGAGAATGGAAAGATAATTCCACTTCATGATGTGTTATATGTGCTAGGCTTAGGCATGAATTTGATTTTTGTATCTGTTCTTCAGGATAGGGGGTATAATGTCCTCTTTAGAGGGACACATGTGTTGATTAAGCACAAGGATTGGAAATCACCCATAACTATTGGAGTTAGGAGTGGTCACCTTTATAGATTGCAATTTGATACTCCTAAGGCACTTATGAGCAACAATAATCCTAGAGATCTTGGAGAGCTATGACATAGGAGGATGGGCCATATTCATCATGGAGCACTTAGATTGCTTCGTGAGACCATGACAGGTGTTCCAGAGGTGAGCACAGAGCATGATGATGTATGTAAGGGATGTGTGTTGGGGAAGTTTGCGAAAGCATCTTTTCCAAGGAGTGACACCAGATCTAAGGGTGTTCTTGATCTAGTACATTCAGATGTTTGTGGACCAATGTCGACGAAATCTCTTAGAGGATATGAGTACTATGTTACTTTTATTGATGATTTCTCTAGAAAGACTTGGATATACTTCTTGAAGACTAAGGATGAGGTTTTCAGTCGATTCCAAGAGTTCAAGGCTCTTGTGGAGAACTCGACAAGAAAGAAGACAAAGGTTCTTCGGTTAGACAATGGAGGTGAGTACAAAGGAAATGTCTTCCAGGAGTTCTGCACCAGAGAAGGAATCAAGAGAGAATGGACTGTTCCTTACAATCCACAGCAGAATGGAGTTGTTGAGAGGAAGAACCATTCTATATCGAAGGCAGCAAGAGCTATGCTACATGACCAGGACATGCCCCGTTACTTATGGGCAGAGGCGTGTAATATAGCAGTCTACTTTCAGAATAGAGTTCCACACAAGGTGCTAGGGAAGATGACACAAGAGGAGGCTTTCACAGGGAAGAAGCCAAATGTTATTCACTTTAGGATATTTGGGAGTTTGACATATTGTCATATTCCTGGAGATACACATAAAAAGTTAGATCAGACTGCAGAGAGGGGGTACTTTGTTGGGTACAGTGAGACCTCAAAGGCATACAGGATTTTCATTCTAGGGACTAAAAGAATTATTGTCAGATGAGATGTCAAATTCATGGAGGACAAGGCACTCAGGAGATCCAGAGATTTGCCAATAGATGATCATAGTGAGTAGCCAACAAAAGCTCCAAGACCAAGTCAAGGGCAGCAAAGCTCAAGTACAGTTACCAGTATGAGTGTAGACTCAGTTAGTGAAGATTCACAGAGTATGGAGCAATGGGTGCAATAGGAAATGCATCTAGAAGACTTAGAGGTTGACAATTCATCCTCTACAGTTGGCAGCAAGAACCATGTGGTTCTAGATACACAAAGGGATACTCAGGAGTTTGTGGGAGCTCCTAGGAAGAGTACTAGACAACGAAGACAACCAGCCAAGTTCAATGACTATGTGGCATTAGTTAGTCAGTTGGTAGATAGTGAGCCTTCTAGCTATCAGGAAGCTGCAGAACATCAGGTATGGCGAGATGCTATGGTTGAGGAATATTCTTCAATAATGCAAAATGATGTGTGGGAGATAGTACCTAGACCAATAGATAGGGTTGTAATTGGATCACGCTGGATCTATAAGATAAAGCATGGTGCATATGGTAGCATCGAGAAATATAAGGCTAGGTTCATGGAAAAGGGGTTCTCTCAGAAAGAGGGAATAAACTATGAGGAGACATTTGCTCCAGTTGCCAGGTATACTTCTATATGAGCTGTAATCTCACTTGCAGCATAGATGGGATGGAAAATCCATCAAATGGATGTCAAGACAACATTCCTTAATGGTGAGTTGAAGGAGGAGGTATACATAGAACAATCATAAGGCTTTGTAGCACACAACAAAGAGACCCACGGGTGCAAATTGAAGAAAGCATTGTACAGACTCAAGCAGGCTCCTAGAGCATGGTATGAGCGCATTGATACATACTTGCAGAAAATGGGCTTTGTGAAGAGTGAAGTAGATGCTAACCTCTACTACGTGATGGTTGGGGGTGAAACTCTCATTCTTGTTCTTTATGTGGATGACCTATTTCTTATAGGTTCACTAGGGCTCATAGTGGATTGCAAGAGGAACCTTGCAGAATAGTTTGAGATGAAGGATTTAGGACTTATGCACTACTTTCTAGGTATGGAAGTGTGGCAGACAAATGGGGAGATTTTCCTTGGTCAAGGGAAATATTGTATTGAAATCTTGAAGAAATTTGGGATGGAGGATTGCAAAGCCATGTCTACACCCATGATCACGAATTGGAGGAAGGTAGATACATCTAAAGAGAAAGATGTCGATCCCACTTTATATAGATAGTTGATTGGTTCGCTTATGTATTTGGTCAATATTAGGCCAGATATAGCATTTGCAGTAAACTCTCTTAGTCAATTCATGGTTAAACCAAAGAGAATGCATTGGATACTGGCTAAGCATGTGCTACGTTACTTGCGTGGTACAATCGAGTATGGGATCAGATATGTTCAAGGTGAAGGTATCAGGTTGATAGGCTATACTGATGCAGATTGGGTAGGAAGTACAACAGACAAAAGGAGCACTTCAGGGTGTTGTTTTAGTTTGGGATCAGGAGTTGTATCTTGGTTCAGCAGGAAGCAGAAGTCTGTGGCTCTAAGTTCAGCAGAAGTAGAATACATAGCAGCTAGCATGGCGACATGTGAAGCTATAGGGCTTCGAAAGTTGTTAGTAGCATTGTTTGGTTAGAAGGTTGAGACTACTATGATACATTGTGACAATCAGAGTTGCATCAAGTTGTCTGAGAATCCAGTGTTGCATGATAGGTCTAAACATATAGATATCAGATATCACTTCATTAGAGATTTTGTACAAAGGAAAGTTGTTCAGCTACAGTACATACCTACAGATGAGTAGGTAGCAGACATTCTAACGAAGGCTTTGGGAAAGGCCAAATTTATCTTTTTCAGAGATAAGATGGGTGTCTTTCAGAACAACTTCATCGCTAACAGGGAGTGTTAATTATTGTTAGTTGGACAACTGTTATTTCTGACCCAGAAATAGCAGTAGTATTTATGGGTAGCTTGGACAACTATTCGTCCTTATCTATGAATAGCAGTAGTATTTATGGATGGTTTGGATAACTGTTTGTCCACTTTCCAAGAATTATTAAATGGTTATTATTTACTAATTTTAGAGATTCCCTTTTGGACACCTTGCAACCAATTCTATTATTGGTTGTCGAGTTGTCTTAATCTCAACCGTTGGTTTGATTTAATCTCGGTTGTTGGTTTACCAAAGAGAGTAGTATAAAAGGGGGTCTAGGGGGCATTTGGAGAATAAGGGGAAAAGTTTTGGAGAAACGTTTGCAGTGTTAGAAAACAGTCTTGCAATGTTAGCAAGGGCGCAGTGTTAGCGTGGAGATAGCAGTGGGGAATATCAACGGGAGAAATTAGGAGGTTGTCAGAGTTTTGCCAGTGAGAGGTAAAGAATTTTGTATCTCTTAATTTGCTGAAGTTTAATATAATTCCTCATCTGTAGAACTGGTTTTCCCTTAGGAGTTTTTTCCAGGGACAATTTGTCCAAAAATATTGTGTTCATTGTGTTGTTCATTTCTTTCCGTATTATAAGTGAAATTGCATTTGTGTTATTTTTCAATATTAGCTGGGAATTTGTTTTCAGCAGTTTAATAATCATTTATGATAGGAGATTAATAATCAGTGACTGCAATAGTTTGATTTTTCACAATAATGAATTTGGATGATGTGATGGATTATTTAGTGAAAACATATCTTGCCTCCTTTTCTGCGAAATATTGTGGTTGTCAAATGAAACCAAAAGTATTTTGTGTCCAAATTCTACACTCTAGATTTGTTCACTTCATTTGTACCAAACAAACTGGCTAATGTCTGTGAATATCAGGCGTAGAAATCAAAAGAAGATTTGTCAGAAGGATGAATGCCAATGTTACAATTTCGACGCTGTTAAAAGTAAGAATGCCAATGTTACAACTAATTTCATGATTTCTATGCCATTATGACAATTACACTTCAATCTCAGCATCGAATTTAACTGTTGGATCGATTGAGTTTTGCCAGACCCTTCTTTTAAAATTGATTTTGGAAAGTGAACATATAATCCATATATCGAATCTTTTGGATCTGATAGCGAAGATTGTAGTGTGGCATGACAAAAGTAGAAAAAACGAGAAATTGACAAATGCTGGTAGGAGTTTTTTGTTCAGGAAATTTTGGATGACATTAATGTTTATAAAATCACATGCTTATGTTTTGCTCGAACAAACAGAAGACAAACTAAGGTTATGTCTCAAACAGATAAAATGAAGTCACACCGAGTAAGTCTCGATGGTTGCTTTTATTATTGACATGGAATATAAAATTAGGGAAAAAATATAGGCAAGAGAACGTCATTTGGAATCTATTTATCTTAATAAATTATAATAAGAATTAATCAAAAAAAATAATAATAAGAGTTCTGATTGAGCTTGAGTTCTTGTATTTTGTGAAAAATGAAAGATTCTGCTATGACCAAGGAAGCCCTTCAATTTTATTCTAACCTTTTTATTAAGGATTCCTAGCTTACAGTTAAGGAGGAGAACTTAATTCTTTCATGCATTCCATCTCTTATCACCAATGTTATGAATGAATCTCTTCCTTGTCCAATTTTGATATCTAAACTTGAAGAGGTTGTGTTTGGGATGAATAAAGATAAATCTTGACTTTTGTCATTTGTGGATGATACTTCATTTATGGGACAAGCCAATACTTTTGTTAGTTGTGGATAATATTTCATTTATGGGGCAAGCCCATCTTCAGGAAGCTACTTCTTTTAGACATGCTTTGGATGTGTATCTTGTAGCTTCAGGATAGAAAGTTAATGAGAACAAATCCTCCATTTATTTCTTCAATACTCCCCAAGCTTTTCAGAGGCATACTGTTGCTATTTTGAGGTATCAGATTAGGTCTCTTTCATTTTTTTATTTAGGTATTCCTCTTACTATTGGTAGACATCGTAGATCTTCTTGGCAAGTTTTGCTTGATAAACTATAGTAGAAGGTTAATCATTGGACTCATCAATGGTTATCAACTGTTGCTCGCTTAACTCTATTAAAATCAGTTATCCAAGCCCTTCCTATTTATAGGTGTTTTATTCAGGCTGCTCCTACGTATTTTCTTTAGGAATTTGATGCTTTATCCCATCAATTCCTTTGGAGTGGGAACCTTTCAACTTCTAAATGGAGTCTAGTTAAATGGGAAACAATGTGTAGACCTTAGAAGGAGGGTCGCATTAGCTTACGATCAACTATTTTAAATGGACAGGTTCTCATTGCAAAACTTTATTAGCATTGGTTTCTTAACCAAAATCATCTTTGGGTGTGTATTCTCACCCATAAGTATTTTCCAGATATTGATGTGGTTGAAGTTCACCGCTTTTCTCTAGAGAGGAGAGGATCCATGATTTGGAATGCACTAAAGTTTGGAGATCAATTGGTTAAAGATGGTCTCTTTCGGATTTGTCATTTGGGATCATAAGCTTTATTTTGGCTTGACTCTTGGGATGGGCACCCTTCTATTCTTACCACTCATCCTGTTGGCATGTTTCCTCACTGGCAGAATTGTTTGCTCACTGGGGTAAGGCTCATGTCAAGACTTTATTTCTTCAAGTTGCCTGGACTCTTGGACCCTCCTTTATTAATTGGCATATCTAGTTGGAAAGGAACCATTGTATCTTTAAGGATAATTTTTTAGAGGTTCCTCACTTATGGTGGAAAATTCTTCATTCTTTGGGGTAAACTATTTCTACAAAATGTGGCACTTCTACGGCCATAGAACTAGGGGAGGATATTTTCAATAACCATCTAAATATTCCTCCCTCACATAGAAAACTACTAAGAAAGATGTGTAGACATCCCTTGCAAAAGATAAATAGGGTGGGGAATTGGATTGGCCCTCCATAGGGTATTCATAAAATAAACATGAATGGGTCTTCCAAGGGAAATCTAGGCCCTATTGGCACTGGTCATGTTGGTAGAGATAGTAAGGGGGGTGTCCAATTTGTGTTTTCTATTTATAAGGGTCATCACACTAACAACCTGATGGAGGCCATAGCTATTTTGTATGTTGTGAAGAAGGCTTGTGATCTTGGTTGGCGAAGGCTTATCTATGAATTTGACTCACAAGTGATGATACATCTATTGGATCAGCAACATTCTAAAGTTTTTAGTTGGAAGTTATCTTTGATTGCAAAAAAAATTTATAATTTGTGTACTTATGTGGAGTCGGTTACTTTCACTCATATTCCTAGGGAATGGAATACTATTGCTGATTGTTTGGCGAAGTGGGCTTCTAACCATATGTGTAAGTGGAACATTCTTGATAAGACTCAACTTTTGATGGGTTTGTCCCACTAACTTGATCAATTGGTTGATCTTGACAAGGTTGTCCAATGCCCTTTCTCTATTTGTTTTTATTTCTCTTTTAGCTTGAATAAATTTTCACCTCTCCTTTATTTCGAAAACATAGTTACTATATGTAAAAGGCAATAGCATCACTCTAAGCATCAAATATTGATTTTGTAGATAATGTTATCTTGACATTTTCCTATATGTGAATAAACAAATGTAATATATATAGTTTAGAAGAAATATGAGTAGGGTTGGTTCACAAGTCTTACAATATTTAGAACAAGCCATTATAGCCATTTTTTGGTGTAGCTCCTGGAACAAGTATTTATATTTTAAATTAATAAATAATGATTAATGTGAGGGATAAGATTGAGTTAGTGGCGATATGATCCATAATCTTGTTGATGATTAAACCATGCCAAGTGAGATGTTATGTAGACTATATATCTAATATATAGGGGGTTTATGGGTGAAGAGTTCATGGCTACATAGTCTCCATATAACATAAATTAAGATCTATCTTCCATATTCACTTTAGATATATAAGACTTGGGTAAGGTAAAGGAGACACTAAATGTGGTTGATACTTGATCAAAAGCTATGAATCTAATAGCGATATAGGGTATTGTGTGGCTTAACACTTTGTTAACAAATCTTGCTCCAAAAAGAGGAGGGTATAGTAATTAGTAGAAGTCAATGCTATAAACTATGTAGTTTGCCAATAGATTAAAATAATTTATCTCTACACATTACTTGATTATACCATCCACCAAAGATAAAAATTCAAAAGGTGAGATATATAATCATTGGAGATCTAATTCTAATTTATTTTGATGGAATTGGTAACCTTTACTCATTGGCTCTTAGTAGAAGAGGTATAAAGTAAAACTCATACTCCCTATGTGAAGGGGTTGGAATAACAATTATACAATGGAAAATAAATTGTGTTATTTACATTCTAAGATATATTAACAAAAACATTGAATTTATTACATAAATTATAGCCATCAATTGCGAATTAAAAAATTAAATCATATACAATATATATATAAAATAATGCTATTTACTGAAAATTATATAAGTATATAAATATTTAATAAGTTTAATTTATAAATATTCATTTTCATTCAAAGATATTATCTTTAAATTATTTAATGACAATTTGATATATCATATTTACTAGAAATATTAAATAACTATGTTATCTATGACTATCATATTTGACAAAGGGCTTTAAAAATGAATCATTTTAAATACATCAACTAAATTTCAATATTATGTAACTATAATTTCTAATTTTTTTTAAAAAAAAATTTGTAGTACGTCATGTGTCTTTCCATGAACTCTTACTTAAAAAGCTACATTTCCAACTAAATCTTATTCATTTTGAACTAGTCAACTCCATTAACCATTAAACACCATGATCTCTTTAGTCACATTGTATCATGGCAGAATTTCATTTGCACTTGTCTCATTGAAGAAATGCATATTTAAAGAAGACTAACGAGTTGCAAAATGGTTTGGAAAGTCAACTTGTATCATTTTCAAAACTCACTAAAATTATAATAAAAACCATTAAAAATGGTGTGTTGGGCGATATTTTGCAATCTCTAATTGAATCTACACCATACACATTTACCTAGTTTTTAGCCAAGAGGCTACTTCTGTCTTATAGTAGACCTCTCAAATTCATGCAACATCTGTATAAATATATATTTAAAATTATAATAAAAAATGTTATGTCTATTTTTTATGTGAGTAGTTAATTTGAAACAAATTTTATTTAGAATAGTAAGGAACAAATGATTTCTTCATAAATATTGGTGCTAGAATATAGGTATTAAAAGATATCATTATACTCAAAATTGGGTCATTTACAAGATTTGGGGAAAAATAGCTAGAAATAAATATGATTTGCCAAAATGTTAGAAGGGCATCAAAGGCATTGATGGGCAGAAGGAAGAAAGATGACTAGGTTCAAATTTTTCCTTTGGGTTTGGGCAATCAAAAAATAGTTTTTATTCTATAGTAGATAAAAGCTTTTGCTTCCTTTGTGTTTGAGAAATCCCATTTCATGTTTGCATTGTTTATTTTTTAAATTTATTTTTTATTTTTATGTTTGACTTTAACTTGAATTACTATTATTATTATTTTAATGTTATGCTTTTGATTAGTATGGAAAGTGGAGGCGACTAGAGACTATGATGAGAAAATCATTGGCAATCATCTGAACCAAATTCCAAATTTCACTCTATGTTCACTTAATTATTTTTTATTCCTTTTTTCACTCTGTAGTAGGCATTTTGGAAGTCATTTTGTATTGTATTTGTGAGGTCTCTTAACACCACCTTCAATTTGAAAATTATTTCCTTTGTGTGAGTAAATGGAGCACTCATTATTTGGAATGCCTAGTTTTTTTAGGGCCACCAAGATGTTTGATGAATCCCTCATTTTACATCCTAAGAATGGAGCAATCTTAAAACTTGTTCAGTCTTTTCATCTTTGAAAATGAGCATGGCTTTGGGAGATTTGATACTTAGATCAATAGCTAGGTGCATTCTGTAATGTCATTGTTTAATTTTTTAAATTACTTTTTCAATGTGGCATTTTCAGAGAAACCATGCCCTATAGAAATACACACACACACACACACACACACACACACACACACACACACACACACACACACACACACACACACACACACACACACACACACACACACACACACACACACACACACACACACACACACAAGGGATTAAGATCCCTTATGCATAGATATGCAGATTAATTCAATACAAAATGCCAGGGGAAATTGAAGATTTTCTCCTTCACATTGATAAGTTTTTTGCAAACTCTTAATAATTTGTAGTCTTGATGTAAAGGAGGAATTATAAAATTGAGAAATGCCATTCCACCATTTCTTCCCACTCCCTTTCAATCTTGGATTAAAGCTACATCTTTATCTTGCCTCTATCAATTTCTAGACTTTGACTTCTAATATTTATTTCACATTTAAAGTTAGTTAATTAATTGATAGAAGAGGATTCACAAAGTCTCAAGATCTTTACATTATTACTATTTGGAAATCAAGTCCTCATAAGACCTAATTATGGAAGAGAGTACACAAAGATAATATAGAGAATATAATTTGATTTGAAGAGCCATGTCATTCAAGGCAATAATTTAAGACTATTCATTTTATTTTAGTCCAAGACTATTCATAAATATATTCATTCAATAGTATTATAGTCAAAGACTATTCATAAATATTCCTTATTAATATTTATCTAACAATTGATAATATTATCTTAAAAGAGAAATCATGAGAAATAGTGTGTACCTCTAACATAAATTTCTTTAATCAATTTAGGGACATTCTAATTATTATGATTATACGAGGGTCATCCCCCTTTTTGGCATATAACCTCTTTAATGCATTTTTTATTTTCTTATGCTTTCCTTGCCTAGTTACAGATAATTTGGATCCTTCTGCTCCAACCAACTTGTTTTCTTGAAATGAACTTTTGAATTCTAATTGTGTTGTTGGCTTCAAGAGATTGATCTTGGTCTAAAAGGAACAATGATTTTGTACTCAGTCCATTGAATATTGGAATCAAATGCATACTTGCATGTTATTTCTAGAATGATGTTACCATAAAATTCATATTGCACAGAGCTTCCGATTGAGCTGATTGGTTGACTTCAAATTGGTTTCAAAGTTTTTAATGATTTCTTGGCCATAATTTTTGTGATCTGATAATGACTTAAGAAATTTCTTGAATGCTATAAAATATCTAGAAGAGTGATATATACTTATGCATAAGAAGAAATTAAGTAGCATGCAATAAGACTATTTTGAATTTTTTCATTCACATCTTCAACCACCACCATTAATGATTTCATTCTATGATTCAAGTACTATATAGGAAGTTTGTGTTGATATGAGATTTTTTTGAAGTGAAGAACCTATAATGGAACAATCATTGTTATATCACTAATGTTAAACTTGCTACTTGCTGGTAAGACAACTTCTTAGTTTATGTGAGTACTATCATTTTCTTGATTTATGAAGAGGATTTGATCAAATAAGATAACAAGAGAACCTAGAGGAAAGGTTGAATTATGGTATGAAAAAGGAGTACAAAGATCACTTAAGATCATGATGATATAGTGTATTTTTTATCTATTGAAGGTTGCAAAGGTTGGATACACTCACTGAGTGTAGAAAAACAAGTAAGAAGAATTTTGTCTACCAAGCTTGACCAAGTGCACAGTAGGTGTCGAGGAAAGTTAGTGCAAGACAAGAAAAAAGATAAGTTTGAGCCAAGTGAAGTGAAGATTCAATGTATAGAAAGTGACTAAAGTGTAAGCTATGTAAAGTTTAGTTGATGCCAAGCATTAGTAGACTCTAGTGTTTGCCAAGTGAACTAGTTGAAGATGAGTGGAAGAACAATATGGAATACGAGTGACAACATATTGATGTCGAGTGTCAATATTCATGTTAAATCATAGATTTTATGAATCTAAGCCAAATATTTTGTTTCCTTGAATTGTGTGAAGCATGTAGAAGATAACTATGATGAGCTGCAAGCAAAGAATTCAACATAAATTATTTTGTGGCGAATTCAAAGAGGATTAAGGTAGAAGTTTCTAGAGGAACCAAATAGAAAAGAGGGTAGATTCATTGTATCCTACCTAATCATACCTAACCCTCAAATGAATGATTGAGGTTAAATGGCAAATGATCTTAAATATCTATTTATAGAGAGAGTTGGTTAGAAGCAAAGGTTGTCATGTGCGAGAACCATAGGAAGACGAGGAGTAGATGTTATTGCTTCATTCATTGGCCGAACATAAGAGACAACAATTGGAATGCAAAGAAAGAAGGCCTACGAGTATGAATGCTTGATAGGTGAACAAGCTATCAGAGATGAAGTGTGTGAAAGCCAAGCAAAATGGAGGACTGAAACAAAGATCTATTATCTACAAGTTGTAATTTGTTACTAGATCAAGTCTTACTATTACTTTCTAATAATTTTATTAGTCTAGAGTTAATCCTTTGGATTATGGTTGACCTAATAGTCATTTTTAAATCGTTTAATTGGGTGACATTCCAAGTGAATGATCTAAAGCCTTTTAACAAGGCTCACTCCTAACAAGATGATTGAAATCCTTTAACAAGGTCACATTTAACAGTGTGTATTATAATCTTTAATAGGGTTGGCCTTTCACAAGGCATCACTTCACAAGAGTGAGAAAATTAGTAGCATGTTACTACTGGTTTTTCCCAAATTGGGTTTTCACATAAAATCCATTTTCCAAATGTGTTATTGAATTTTTTATGTTTCATCTTTACATTTTAGAAAAGTTGTTTTGACCTAGGACAATAAGCTATAAAGTTTAAGTAGCATATGATCTAATGGAGGCATGCATAATAAGGTTTTATAGATATGGGTCTACTAAGATGTGAAAATTTTTATTTGTACATTTGGACCTTGGACAACTAATTCACCCCATTTCTTAGTTATTCTAAAGAATTCTAACAATTCATATTAGATCCATATGCTTAAGAAGACTAGTTTGAAGGTACTAGAAGCAAAAGATCAAGATGTCAAAAAGAGAGGTACCCAAGCTTAACAAGGAGAACTTCCCTGCATGATAAAATCTGATCAAGCTACACTGGGAGGTCTTGGAGACCATCCACAATCTACCATAATCACTAAGTATGTTGATCATGTTGGAGCCCTAACTGTTGATGATTTGAAAAAGAAGAAAGAACACAATTAGGCAATGTTTGAGATTGCCTCTACCCTAAGTTATTCTAGGTTCGATGAAATCAAGGATTGTGATTCTGCAAAGAAGATGTGGGATACTCTACACACTATTTATAGAGTAGACAAAAATGTTTTAAGATCCAAATCTAAAATTCTTAGAGGTAAGTTTGATGATATGAGGATGTAAGAAGGTGAGAATATTGCTCAATATTGCTCTAGAATAAAATATTTTGTCAATGTTATAAGAAGAGCTAATGTTATTATTGATGATTATAATGTATTGAGAAAAGTACTGAGAACATTGGTTCCCATCTATTCTGTTATAGTTTCTCCCATACAAGAACTAAAATGTATATGAGCTACAAATCTGACTCTAAAAGGTTTGGTAGGTAGGTTGACTGCCTTTGATCTCTCTAATTTTGATAGTTTCAAATCTAACAATATTTAATCTACTTTCAAATCTAAGTTATCATTTAAGGAACCTAAAGAGAAGAAGAAAAAGGTCAAACATGTTTTTGGTGATAGTGACACAGATGAGGAAGATATAGAACAATTTGAAGCACCGTTAGCAAGGAGATTTCATAGAGGCAAAGGAAAATTTAAAGGTAAGTTACCTATCATGTGTTTTAATTGTGTTAGTGTAAATAATTAATTATTATTTCACTTTACTTAAGTTTACTTAGGGATATACATAGTCATATGAGTTGTCTTGTTGACAACATATGAGTTAGCAACTTATTTGAGCATGGTGTCTACAATATCTCTTTATGAGATACACCTATGTAAACTTATCCTCTCATCATCATTAAAACTCTTGTGCTCAATGGAGGATAATCCACTCTTGGTGGACATATGCTTAGTTGTAATGTTTATCTCTTTACTAACTCCTAGTCATTCTAGTTGCCTTTATATACAAGACACCTCAATGATGTATTCATCCAATTATCCAATTATCTAATATTTGTTCTCATTTGATCATCATTAGTCTCTCTTGTGCTATCTATTAAGCTTCTTGATCTTGACATTGAATTATTTTCTTAGAAAAATTCTTACATGGTATCATAGCTATACCAAATTCTTACATGGTATTAGAGCCATAGGAGTTTCATTTCATAGCCATTGGAGAGACTTTTAATTTATTTTTAGGTCAAGATTGGAGCTTGTTGGTGCAAATTAGATATTGGCATCATATTTAGAAGGTCAAAAAATCCCCCAAATCAACTTTTGTTTAATCAAAATTAGACATCTAAGGTGAAATATAGAGTCATTTGATTTTTGGAGGTGTGACGGTGACAATTTAGGAAAAATAACTATAAAGGTGGTTTTTAAACAATGACATCTCCCTCATACAAACTCCTTTTTTTGAACAATTTTTTTTTTTGTTTCAGGGTAGAATTTCATGATCTACACATTGGTGTAGGTTGTTTGTGATCTCTATTCCTAAATTTTTCTAAACACCGCCAATCCCAATTTTTACAACTTCAAAGGCTTCATTCGGACTCATATGGACACATATTCAAGTGCTATTTTTTTTGAAAGCGAATGATTTTTTGTCTACTTTCCAGATTTGGTACCAATTTCGAGTAATTTTGAGTAGACATGGTACTTTTAGGATTTGGTCATTCTTTGGCATATTTTGGCACTTGTAATTAATTAGATCCTTGAGAGGTCTTGTTTCTTATTTTCTCAAGTCTAATATAGCTTCATATTTGTTGTTGTAACTAGCAAAATTAGAAGTCCACTTAGGGGCTAAATTGGCAAGTGGCCATTGTAATTGCACTAAATATAAAGTGCAAAATCATGCATTAGGAGGTGGTTCTTTGACTTCCTTTTTGCATTTTGGGGGTGCATATATTATTTGATCTCATGGAGTCATGTCAAAAGTGTCACTTTGGCTTAAGATTCAAATTGACAAGAAAGAACTATTAGAAATGGAGTGCTTTGATGATTGATCATCTAAGAGAACATAAGGAAGTGTTTCCTTATCTGTATTCAAAGATATTTTTATCTAATACTAACTTGAGACATCTTTCTCTTGTTCTTTTCTTTATGTATAACAATATGAGTAAAGAATATTTTCCTTCTCTTAGTAAGGCAAGTGGTCCTCATGACATTTGGATGTGTCTTTGGTAAGCATATGGAGATCCATGAATCCCTCCATTACCAGAGGACATTCTACCTTCAGTCACTCTTGTTGTGGTAGCAACAACTCCCGTTGAGATCATACCTCTTGATGGTCCTGTTGCGTCTACTAATCTAGTTCTAGCTACATATGCTCCTAATTCAGTGTAGTAGGAAACACCATGTCTTCATATTTTAGCTTCATGGGATGACTTCCTTCTAGACATTATAGTGTTTTTTGTGGAGTCTTACATTGAAGATGTAGGAGACATTATTGATGACATCCATATTCTCTTTGTTGAGGATAATTCTTCTTCATTTTTTGCAAGAGAACACTCTGACCCTCAACCACTTGATCTTTCTTTTGAGACTAACATGATTGTGGACACTTCATTTCATTGGTTGGAGGAGGACTCTTTTACTTAAAAGAAGACATATCAATCTTTAGAGATTGTGTTCTAGTTTCCTCAGACATCATATCTTTTGAGGATTCTTCCTACTAGTCAGGGAGCATTCTCTAGTACACCTATGGCACCACTTCTTCCTACAAGGAGAAACATCATTTAGTTTTCATAGTGTAGCTTCTTCAGTCATCAAGAAGCTTCTTTCATGGGTGTGCATTCATCATTGAGGGGAGGCTACATTGCTTCTCTTCCCATATCTTCCTATAAGGATGATGTAGGTTGTCTTTGGAGTTTGATTCACTTTCATATGTGGACATGTTACATTGTTTGCCACCTTTTTTTGGGCATCCACTAGATTGGCTTTTTGCATCTACATTCATCAAGGACTTGTCAACATATGAGTAGACTTTACAGGCAACATCCATAACATATTACATATGAATTCCTCCTCCATCTTCCTATCCACAATGAGAAGTATACTTGGACCTATACTTGGTATATCTTCTTCCTAAAGGGAGAAATGTCATTTGTAGGCATTGGATACTTTTTTGTCTTCATGACATCCTTGTAGGAGATTATTCGATATGGAGGGATACCATGATGTTTTTTTCTTATGGGGGATATATTCTTGTACATGCATGATGTATGTCATACTAGGGGGTCTTCATTACTCCATCCTTGCATGCATCTTGTATTTCTTAATCTCTCTTTTTGGAGGAGTTTTTCCCCATGATGTTTTCCCTCTTTCTCCATTTTCAGAGAGATTGCATTTCATTTCCTAGCATTGTATGTAGAGCATTGCATTTGTACATGGGTACCTAACATGGCCTAGTAACTGGGACCCACATTGCATCTTGAATTTATCTTTGTGAGCTTAAGTGTATTCCCCTAAGTTGCACTTAATGGAGGGTGTTAGTGTAAATAATTAAAATTAACATTTCACTTTACTTAAGTTTACTTAGGAATATGCATGGTCATAGGAGTTGTCTTGTTGTCAACATAGGAGTTAGCAACTTATTTGAGCATGGTGTCTACAATATCTCTTTATTAGATACACCTATGTAAACTTATCCTCTCATCATCACTAAAACTCTTGTTCTCAATGGAGGATAATCCACTCTTGGTGGACATGTGCTTAGTTGTAATGTTTATCTCTTTACTAACTCCTAGTCATTCTAGTTGCCTTTATATACAAGACACCTCTATGATGTATTCATCCAATTATCCAATTATCTGATATATGTTCTCATTTTATCATCATTAGTCTCTCTTGTGCTATCTATTGAGCTTCTTGATCTTGTCATTGACTTATTGCCTTAGGAAAATTCTTTCATAGCCAATAGGTTGATCCACATAAATCTCTTCATCAATATAACCATTCAGGAAAGCTGATTTTACATCCATCTAATAGACTAGCCACTTGTTTTGATCAGTATAGATAATATGATTTTAACTATATCAAACTTGGTCACTAGAGAAAACGCCTCTAAATAATCTACTCCAAGTGTTTGTGTGAAACCCTTGGCAAGTAGTCTACCTTTGTGTCTTTTCACAAAACCATCAACATTTTACCTTGTAAATCTATTTGACACCAATCACCTATTTTTCTTTTGGAATTGGAAGTAATTCCCATGTATCATTTTTCTCAATAACATGCATCCCTTTGTTCATAGCATTAATCCACATTGGTTCTATCATAACTTGTTCACACACACAAGCTTCAACTTGAATGGAACTTAACAATGTAAAGTTAGGAAATGGATCCATAGTAGAACTCCTCTAATATATTTCATTTAGACTTCCTACCTTTTGTGAGGAACTTGGACTAGATTTTGAGCTTGAACTTTCACTTGAAGAGGAAATTGGTGAACTTTGTGAACTTGGGCTTGATCTTCCACTTGAGCTTGTGAGGAGAGGGGGGACTTCAACATATTCATTACCCATGATGAATGGTGTAGATTGTTGAACTTCTTTCTTCCATTTTCATACTCCTCCTTCATCAAAAACATCTTGACTAATAATCCATTTCTTTGTGTTAGGTTCATAAAATTTATATCCTTTGGTGGAATCTGAATATCCCGCAAAGATACAATGTTGGGATTTGGCATCCAAACTTTTCCTCTTTTGAACAAGAACATAAACATATGCAGGGTAACCAAATACATGAAAGTGAGATACTGAGGGCTTGTGTACACTTCAAGATTCCATTGGAGTGATATTCTGAAGCACTTTTGTTGGGCTTCGATTCAAAATATAAACCGTGGCTGCCACTACAACTCCCCAAAAAGAATTTGGAAGTTTCTTAGACTTTAACATACTTTGTTCCATCTCCATAATGGTATGGCTCTTTCTTTCTACAATACCATTCTACTGGGGGGTAAAGGCTATCATAATTTGTCTTTGAATGCCATGCATATATCTCAAAAATTAGGAAACTCTTTGGAGATGAATTCTCCCCTTGCATTTGTTTTGAGTATTTTAGTGGAATACCTAGTTTCCTTTTCTAACATAGTTGTAAAATGCTTGAAGCATCCAAGTGCTTCGGATTTCTACTTAAGAAAATAAACCCACGTGTGGCATGAGAAATCATCAATAAAGGTCAAAAAACATATATTATTTCCCAAGGATTCCTCTTACATAGCACCACAAAAATTAGAATGCACAAGCTCTAGATGCCTTCCATGACTTGTTCACAAGAAAAATTTCTCGATGTTTCTTACCAAGAGCACATCTTGAACAAACTTGTTGTTTTTCCTGAATGATAGGAAGTCCTCTCACCATGTCCTTTTTATGAAGCAAACTTAAGCCTAGAAAATTTACATGACCATATCTTTGATGCCATTACCATGAATCATGTATGGTTTCCTTAAGAGCATGCATATTAGCAAAAACCAAGGTGAGAGGAAACAATCTATTCTTTGTCATACAAGTCTTCCTACAAGCTGGTGGTTAGTTCATTTATCAAAAAAATTGGAGCAATTATCCTCAGAAACAACTTTATAATTTTTTCCCACAGGTTGCCCAATAGTCAAAAGATTATGCTGCAATTTGGGCACATGCAAGGTGTCATGAATATAAGTAATTTCTCTTTGCTTAGTTTTCATTGTAAGGGTGTCTTTTGCCATAAAGTCAACCTCTTTATCATAGCCAAATTTGACCTGACTTCTCATAGATTCATCTAATTTGACAAAGAGATCATATATATCTATTATATGATTTGAGCACCTGCTATCAAGAAACCATGCATTCTTTTGAGGTTATTTTTCCAAATTGCATGTAAACATCATAGAGTGCTTTGTATCTTCAAGAGATTCTTCAATATAGTTGGCTATTGACTTAATCAAATCAGATTTGTACTTTCTACATTTAGATTCATAGTGTCCATACCTTTCACAATATTTGCACTAGATCCTTCTTCTATCCTTAGAACTCCTTCATGTTCCTCAATTATTTCCTCTTCCTCATCTTCTACCATGTCCTCTTGATGTAGAAGACTCCCCTTGAGTTTTGTTTGATTAAAAAGGGGTTGCAAGTTCTGCTTCAATTTTGACTATGGACTAGAAGGCTTGCACTAGATTATCTATTGAACGATACATGTGCTCTTCATGTGATTGCAAAGAACCTATCAACTCTTAAATTTTGAAGGTAGATGTATCTTTACCCTATTCAATGGCTATGACCACTAGATCAAACTTTGGAGGAAGAGGTCTTAGAATCTTCTCTACAATTTTTTTCTTTGTGATATTTTCCCTTGAGTTTTAAGATGATTGATAATAGTTTGAGCCCTCATAATAGACTCATTAGTGGACTCAACTTCTCTCATCCTTAAATTTTTGAAATCTCTTCGAAGGGTTTGAAGTCTCACCAATTTTATCTTGGAGATCCTTGGTATGTTGTTTGAAGGACTTCTCATGCATCCTTTAACTTTGTCATACCAGCTATATAGGGAAAAATAGACATATCCAATGTAATTTGAATTAGGAAAATAACTCGATTATCCTTCTTCTTCTTCTCTTCTTTCAACTAATTTCGTTGAGCCTATGTTAAGACATTTTAAGGATTCAGGTTTGCAAGATCAATTTATACTCCTACTAATTTCCAAAGTTCTTGAGGTAATAGTAGGGTCATCATCTTGATACTCCAATATTCATAGTTGTCTCTAGAAAATAGCAGAAGCTATAATGGAAAGTTGTCACCATTTTCCATTTTGAAAGATCTTGGAGAAAACCACCGCTTTTCCTACAACAGACTAATATTCTACTTCTTTGATACTAATTGAAGATCTTATGCTATACTGATAACCAAAGAAATAAAAGCAAAGCATAGAAAATGAATAACTCAAATTAGAATAAAAACTCTATTTTATTGAATGTGTTTCAATTCTAAAAGTACATAATACATGTTATAAATAAATCAACTAAAGTACTTAACGTTGACTGCTAATCAAAGGAGATAATAAAAAATCCTAAACAATAACATGCAAAGAGATTTCATGAAAATAATAGTTTTGCATACTATGCATACTAATTTAAAAAATTATTAAAAATGATGCCAATGAAGCTAGTTACAACATGTAGTTTTATTAAGCATGAAATAAATAAATCTAAATTAAGGTGACATGCACTAGAACTAAACTCTATGGTGGAATTAATGCATGCATCAAACATGCATGACTTGACTTGGGCATTGAGTGGTGGTTGAACACATGTGATGAGTAGTGCATTCCTATTAAAAAATGCATTCCTTCAACCTGTGCTTGCCTCAGAATACAATAATGCCCCTTTAATAGGAAATTCAATTCTCAAAGGTAGAAATCTCATTGTAGCATCTTCAAACTCAATCAACAATTTTAGTTAAAGTGTCTCTTTTATTGAGAATAAGAAATGAGCTCTACTAGGGTTTGTAAGACCTGTATCTAAATCCTTGTTGGTTTCCACTATTCATCATACCACATTTACTGCAAGATTATTATCATTTATAATGAGTTTGGCCTTCTCCAACCTAGTAGTTGATGCTAGTGTTAGAGTTTCTATTGCTACTGGAGTTAATGGCTTCACTAACCAAATGCCCATGCAAGTTTGTTCCCAAAGTATTCCATGAGGTAATTCCTCTCCTAATATTATTTTGAATGCTATGGAGTTTGATAGTGCATGCACCTAGTTATAGAAACAAACCCATATTGGGTGTTTTGTGGGTCGTACTCCTTCTAAAAGCATGCTACGGGAATGGGATTTCAAGGTTTGGACGCCTTAGCGTGTTCACCTTGAAGGTGTTCAAAGCCTTACCAAAGGCTTTTTTCTTTTCCACTTTGGCAATGTTGGCCAAACCAAACATGTTTTTGTGAGAGGCCCCTAGACTATAAGTGTAATACCCCAAAATTGGCTCATTGCCATGATACCAATTCTGGTCTATTTCTGATAATTTCAAAGTCCTATTCTAATAGACGATTCTCATTCTACTATTCGCTACTTGACTTAATTGTCAAATGCAGAAAACCTAAATCTACATTCATCATGCTTATTATTTAATTCCTATAGTATTTACTCATATTAGTCACATTAAACCTATTGATTAATATTTAATTTAATTATTAAGTATTTATACTTTAATTAAATTAAATTATATCCTAAGGCTAATGTACTATGGAATTAAATTTATTTAATTTAATAAATACACCTATCTTAATTAATTAAATGGGAAAGGTATTTCTAATTAATTAAAAGAAATTATTTAATTAAATGGAGTACTTACTTCTAATTAATTAAATGGAGTACTTACTTCTAATTAATTAAACAAAGTTATTTAATTAAATAGGAAGATATTCCTAATTAATTAAATGAAGTTATTTGATCAAATAAGAAAAGTGTCTCTAATTAATTAAAGATTATTTAATTAAATAGAAAATTTAATTATGAGAGCATATCTCATTTTATTAAATTAAATATCTCAACAAAATCTCTCTTCAGTTCAAAAAGGGAAATTTCCAGTTCACAATTGATAAAAAATGAGTTAAATCAGTTAACTCCTTTTTCTACTCAAATTAAACCAGTTAACTCCTTATTTTACTCAAATTAAATATGTTAACTCCCTTTAATTTGGGAATCTCCCTTTATGACTGAACCTCATCTTTAATCCTGACCATTGATTGAAATCAATCTCAACTGTTGATGGATTCCAAGAAAGTCTATTTAAGAGACCCTCATCTCTTTATTTTGAGAAGATGAATTTGGAGGATTTGCATCGAATTGCTGTTGGAATTCATACTCACATTTGCTTACATTTCTTGCATACATTCTCATTCTTAGTTTAATCTCATTTTAGTTTAATCATGCATATGCTTAATCTAGTTTGCTTTATTTGTTCTTAGATTACATTGCATCTTTCATTCTAGATTAATCTGCATACTCATTCTTAGCTTAATTCCATTGTCAAATCCTTCGTTCTTAGAGGGTCTGGTTGCCTGCACCTTGATTTTGAGGATATTAACAAGCAAAATCCCTTTAGATAGAAGGCAACAAGTCACTTTGCAGGGAAAATTTTGGATGAACAATCCAATGTTCATTCCGAGATGAATCTGCATGCAATGACCGTGTTAAAGTGTGTTTGTTAGCATAGGCCACATTTTCACATATAAATTTCTAGCGCCCACCGTGGGGCACGAAAATCAATTTTTCTGGCCTCTTTCTGTATTTTTTTAATCATTTTTTTGTTCTCTATCTGTACTGTTCCGTACAGATTCGAGAATCTTCATGTGAAGCTGTTCATTTTCGCATGAGGATCTAGAATCTTTGTGCAAAGATTCTTTCCATATCGCGCGAGAAAGTTCTTCGGCGTGCAAAACTTCATGCGAGACCTGTTTCTTCATGCGAGCTGAGTTTAATTTTGCGCGAGCTGAATTTGATTTTGCGCGGGCCATAAAACTTCTTCGTGCGGACTGTCAGGAATTTCACGTGAAACTCTGCTGAAAAATGCAATTTTTTTGCATTGATTTGCGTGTTTTCTAATTTTTCTACTGACTATTCATGGTTTCTAGTGTTTTTGTGTTTTCTAACTTTTTTTGAACAGCATAGCAGCAGTTTGTGGGACAATGGGAAAAGCATGCTAAAGTTGCCAAAAATAGGTAAAAATCTACTAAGCGCATTGCAAGGATCACCAGGTAATCTTCTTCAGCTGATAACACTTCATTTGGATCTAAAACAAACATCTTTCGTGTTGAGCTTGTGTGTTTCCTTTTGTATTTTCATTTTACAACACATGCATAAATTGATACTAGGGTGTGATCTCTATTAGTATTCATTTAGCAGGCTTAGTCTTTAGTGATAGATCTGATTAGCTATCTTGGGTTATTGGACTTGCTAATCCGTCGGCCCCTCGTTCCACCCTGTGGTTGCAAGCTCAACACCACGTTAAATAGGGGAGGGGTCTACAGGACATAAGCGTTAGATGCTCCACAAGGCAACCCTTTTGTGCTTTTTAGAACTCACTAATTTCTAAGTTGTGGACTCATTTTGGCTTGTGTGTGGGGTTAAATGTTCCACATCTTTGGACTCACCTCACATTAGTTAAAGCATCTTGTGCTTTTTTATTACTTTTAGATAGATTTGTTTTCAGGAATTAACATCTGTACACACATAGTAATTAAGCCTTCATAAACACTATTCATGGATCTTGAGGGAGTGGGTTCCTAGTGAAACTCTGCTCTAAGATGGATTCCTTATGGGTGGGGAGGATACTTTGAGCATCTCATAGATAGATGAATCTTTGACTTGTTGATTAAGGCATCCTTTCTCCGGAGAGGTTGATAGATCACAGGAAGATGATATCATAGATCTTTAAGAGATAATCTTAGTTTAGCGTGTTGGATTAATCTATCTATTTTGATTGGGCTAAAGGTGAAAAGGTGTCAAAACCTTGAATATGGAAGCTAAGTCCCTTCATGGTACACTATTGTGAGTTGGTCACCTTTAGAGAGGGTTAACCGTAAAAGACAATCCCTCTATAGGGAAAACTGCATTAACGGAACCTCGAGTAGTAATAGCCATTTTTGCCATGCTAGTGACAACCATTATATAAATGTCCTTGTGGAAGAAATCTCCATGGGTGTGGTTCATTGTGGGTTGTAAGATCTCCCTAGCAACTCTTGAAGATTAAGTTCTCAGACTGTGTCAAAACCTCAATGTGCCGGGATTGGAGGTCACCCCTGTGAGTCATAAAAGTTGCAGAGTCAAACCATTACTAAATACCTTAGAGAAGCCAACTTTTATTTTCTAGGAATGTGTGCAATGATTGCAAAACACTTTGAAAATGTACACAAATAGCTCTCTTAAGGATTAGCAAAAACTAAGTCACTTGATTGTTCATGCACAAGGTTGCTTTTGCCCTTGCTCATTGTTTTCAGACGTGCTTGAAATTACTTGCTTGTTGTTCTACATGCCTGTTTATCTACCTAGTTATTGGAACAATAATTTTTTTTGTCAAAATCAATCGCTGTTGTGAAATTGTTCTATCCTTTCGTGCGAAATCATTTTGGTCTTGCGCAAAATCATTTGGCTCTCGCTCGAAATTATAGTTCTGTTGCGCATCTTGGTGTGATCTAGAAACATCCTCACGCAAAATTAAAAACTGTTACTGACCTTTGCGTGAGATAGAAACATCTTCATGCGGCCCGTAAAACTTCTTCGCATGACCCGTAAAGGTTTTTCACGCGAGACTTTGTATCAACATTTACAATCTGGGTCTGTTTTAGCTATCTGCAGCCTACACGCTATCCTTTTCTGCATCCATTTATCGCTCTCTATTTGCAAACAGTCCTAAAATAGTGACACTTCGATTAACTGAAAACTTGTGTCTTATACCTTGACTAGTCTCATCTCATATGTAATCTTGGTCCTCATCTTAATGCTTGTCATACTTTGTGCCGCAGTTGTCATAATCTTTGGCTGTTCTAGCCTTTAAATCAGACCATTTGTGCCTTAGTGAACATCATTCTTGCTACTATCTTGTCCTTTTTGAGACTCAGTTTTAGTATAGTCCTTGTCGAGGTTCTAGCTTCTTGTCCTTGCCTATGACTATCACAACCAGAAGCGGAAATATGTTTTATCCTGATAACATTAGATGTGGTCGTGCTAGGGGTCATAATCGCGGCAGAGGTAGCTTACCTTTCACTACGCAATCTATATCCAGTTTGGCTAGTAAGGCATCTTCACAGTCTTCCTCACCTGCAAGGTCATCTCAAGTTCAACGAACATTTTCCAATTTGCAACAAATTAGGAATCTTTTTTACCAAAAGGATACTGAGATAGGTAGGAGTCCTACATTCTCAAACACAATGTATGATCCTTTCTCCATGGACCCTTTTGAAACACAACGTATGGAAACTGAACAAGTTCCTATAATGACTAATCGTGAACCTGAACGAGGTAGTCATAGCTGATTTCAAGAACAACCTAGGGATGACAAGGAGAAAGAGAAAGAAAATGACACTGATGAAGAACAAGAAGAGGTGGAAATCCTTCCTAAACACATAGCAAGATGTCGAAGAGACAAAAACTTTCAGAAGGTCATGGGAATCCTAATCAACGAAGAGAAAGAAAAGTACTTTCTCAAACTCACCCAAGAAGGAGCTAAACTGCCCACACATTTCGATGTGGAGACCATTATCACACGTGAAGAAGAAACTGAGACCACTAAGCTCCAAAAAAAATTAAAAATTATGCAAGACCAATTGGCTTAGATGATGCATGAGAAAGAGAAACCCAAAAAGACATACACATTGGATGCTCTTTCTTCATTTCCATTTGACAAAAGTATAAACATGCCGCCTTTCCCAAGAGGCATAGAACTATGAAAATATGATAAGTACTTTGGTACTACTGATCCCCAAGATCACTTGTGGGAATTTGGTGGTTTGTCTATGGATTTTATATACAATCAAATTTACCTCATGCATTTATTCCCTAGAAGCCTAGGTGGTCAAGCTTTGGAGTGGTTCTCACATTTACCTCCTGGTATCAAGACATTTGACAAAATTGCTAATTCATTTGTTCAGCAATATTCTTATAACATTCAACATCCTGTAAATATTTGAGATCTATGCAACCTTAAATAGAAGGTTGGTGAGCCTTTTCTCACCTTCCTCCAACGGTGGAGACAACTTTATACTAAGTACTCTCGTAAAATCCCAGAAACAGAGAAGCTCGACATTTTCACTGATAACCTCTTACCTGATTTTGGGTATAGAGTCCAACTATAAGGTCCATGTACCTTTGAAGACATGATTACACAGGCTATCTGTATCAAAGAATTTATGGTTAAGAAAGGTTAGCTCACTCTTCAGAGAGACTCAAAACAAGGTTCCACTTCCAACAGGGATAAAACCAAACATATCAACAAGAACCGAGAAATTGTACATGATGGGGTTGTTGATAATGTCACACCAAAACTTGCTAAAGCAGCATTTAATCTCACAGACTGCTTCAAAGCGACCAAAAGTGCTAAGAAGCCTCCTCCTGACAATAAGGTGTTTGGGAACAAATCGAGAAACTCATGGGCAACACAACCCAAGCGAGAGTATACGCCTTTAGGAGAACCTTTGGATGTGGTTTACAAAACATTGCTACAACATAAGCTTATCTCACCAATGGATAACCCTTGTCCCTATGATCCACAACCACGTCCACCATGGTGGAATGAGGCCTGATTTTGTGAGTATCACCAAAACAAGGGACATAAAACCAGCAACTGTATAAACTTACGTCATAAAGTCTAGGACATGATTGATGCTGGTGAACTTGTGGTAGATGGACATAACAAAAACTTGGACCACAAGGCGTTCAAAGAACCTTTCCCAGCCTATGAAAAAGGAGAGACTTCAAAACCAGAACCCTACAATAAGGTCAACTATATGTATTCCAATGATGACAATGTCATTCACATGGTTGAACTTGTAGATTCTGAATACTGCGACGTTATTACCATAAAGGGCAAGCAAGATAATGATAAACCTAAGACACCATTTGTCTTGAGAGGCCCTACTTCCAATAACATGGATAATGCATCTTCACAGCATTGTGCTAATGCTATTACTCGCTCTCATGCGAAATTGGTGCTCAAAGGCCCTACACCTCCTACTTCAAATCTAGAACAACACAAGGACAAAGCCCTTGTTGGTCCATCCAGTAAAGGTGCAAAACACATGACGAACTTTTCTGCAACTAGTTATAGTTTTCTAGATCAGTTGAAACAAACCAATGCTCACATTTCCATATTTGAGCTGCTTAAAATCTCACCTACTCATAGGCAAATTCTGGACAAAGCCCTCACTGAGGCAAACGTTCCTCAAGATCTTGATCTTGAGTGATTTCAATCCATGGTAGGTCACCTGACCTCACCTCATCTTATGACCTTCTCCAAGGAGGATGACAACTTACTAAATCACCCACACAATCAGCCTCTACACATTGAGGTTATGATCCACCAGACACGTGTTCATCGGGTACTCATTGACAATGGAGCTGGCCTAAACATTGTTTCTGCTGCTCTGCTTAGACAATTGGATTATTCTAAGGACTCTGTTGATCCTCAATGAAAGATCACCATTAAAGCGTATGATGAAGTAGAATGAAAGTCACTAGGTCTTGTAACTTTACCAATTCACGTTGGTCTTGTCGAAAGGGATGTTACTTGTTAGGTGCTTGACATTCCCTTAGCCTACAACATTCTATTGGGATGGCCATGGATACATGAGATGCACGTTGTGCCATCCACATACCACAAATGCATTAAATTCCCATTTCATGGCTCTGAAGTTACTATTCCTGCTACTACTAGCTATACTTGCAATATGCTCAAAGCTACTGATTCTTTCGTCCCTGCTAACCGTGAGTCTACTGATTGTCACAACAATAAGCTGAAACAAATTGAGCAGTCATTTAAATTGAAAGAAATTGGAATGGGAGAGTACCACATGGAACCAGTGCTATCATTAACATCTATTCCAGAGTCCCCTTGACATTTTGGGAGACCCTAAGTAAAAAAGAAGCCATTCGTGTTGACACCTCAGACCAAGTTTAATGGCTCTTTTGTCAAAGCTACAGTTCCCTTAGAAGATGAAAGTGAAAATAGAGCCATTGATGCATGGCTTTAAAAAGAAGAGTCTCTAGTAGACCTAATAGAACAAGCTCAAGAAATCACTCCTAAGAAGTATGGACTTGGTCTTAAGCTTATGAAGTGTTTTGGCTACAAGGGAACCGGCCCTATTGAGTGCAATAAAAATGGTTTAATAGATCCTATCAAAGCAACAGCTCGAAGCAATAGTGACACAACTGGCCTAGGATTCAAGAAGATCCCTTTCCATTTGGGATCTGATAAATTCATACCTGTACCTGAGAGTCCATCTGAAAATGAGTCACAATCTGAGTCAGGTACTCAAGAGGAAGAATCTGATGATGAGGATTCTTACCCTCATCCTATTCCTTATGATCTTGCTAAATTATTTGCTGAGCCAGATGACTTTGTGCTACGTTTTAGCACTATGGATGATACTAGTGATTCTTCTGAGGACAATGCTGAGCAACTCAAATATCATTCAGAAAAGGGAGAATCTAGTCAGTCATGCCATATTGAGTATTTGTGTAAGAATCTAGAGGCTGAAGGAGAGTACGTCCCTATCACTGTTGGGGAGTTCTATAGTCTCTCACCATGTAGCACCGATTCTCATGAATATGAATTTGACAATCTTTCAGAAGTGACTACTGATAAAGACATTGACCAAGTGCATGTCTATGAAAATCAAATCGAAGTGAGTGAAACATCTAGGGATAGGTCACAAGGGTCTGATCCAACTAGTGTCCTAGAGTCATCAATTACTAACGTTCGTACTCTAAGGTGTTTGAATACACCTATGGGTGAGGTCATCGTAGGTCTCGAATTGCTGGTCCATGCATTTAACGACTATACTATGAACGCAATTGAACCAGCCACTACTCTCTCACTCACACATCTCGATCTTATAGACTGGAACCCCAATGCATCTAACAAAGTCCCCACATTCTAGAATGACTATGCTCTTGCCTGTTACATAAACGCTATCGAACTTGTAACATCTTCCACCAATGAGTAGAGCGTCAACATGACTAAGGCTGACATCAAATATCTCAATCACATAATTAAAAAGAAAAAATACAAGAGATCCGATGGTGAAAACCACATTGTGGCAGTGTCGGATCTAAATAAAGTAAAAACAAAAGACGTATCCAAGGGTGAAAACCTCTCTGAGGTGCCTATGGATGAGATATTTGATGTCCTTCCCAGTCCCTTTCAGGAGAGATCATCAGTGTTAATAGAGCCAACACAGCTGATTAACCTGGGCACAGAAGAACATCCTCATGTGATACATCTGGCTCAGTCATTGTCAACTAAAGAAAAGGAACAATTCATTGCCTTTTTCAAGGAGAAGAAAATAAATTTTGCCTAGACATATTCTGATATGCCAAGATTGGATCTTGATCTTATCATGCATCCCTTGTCCATAACACTAGGCATCAAACTAGTTAAACAGAAGCTTCGAAAAATGCATCCTCATGTTGCATTGCTAATCAAAGCCGAATTGGAGAAACTTCTGAAGGATGGTTTCATCCGTGCAATTGATTATGCTAAATGGATATCCAATATTGTCCCTGTGTCCAAGGATGATGAGTCTATCAACGTTTGTATAGACTTTCGTGATCTTAACTTGGCATGTCCTAAAGATGACTTTTCGCTCCCTAATATTGATATGATCGTGGACATGATGGCTAGCTATGAGATGTATTCACTTATGGATGGTTTTTTTGGATACAATCAGATAAAAATTGTGCCAGAAGATCAAGAGAAAACAACTTTCACATGTGCATGGGGAACCTTTTTTTGGAATGTGATTGCATTTGGTTTAAATAATGCTGGAGCTACATATCAGCGGGCTGTTACTACAATTTTCCATAACATGATGCATAGAACTATGGAGGACTATGTTGATGATACCTTGGTCAAAAGCACTAAACGTAATACTCATTTGCACAATTTGGGACCAATCCTAGATCGTATGGAAAAGTTTAGTCTTCGGCTCAATCCTAAGAAGTGCGCATTTGGTCTCACATCAAGAAAATTGTTAGGATATATTGTTTTTGCAAAGGGAATCGAAGTAGATCTAGAAAAAGTACAAGCAATAATGGACATGCCACCACCTCAAAACATCAGTCAGATGAGAGGACTATAGGGAAGGCTTCAATCTATTCGCAGGTTTATTTCACAATTAGCGGATAAATCAAAACCCTTCATAAAGACCTTACATAAGGGTGTGAAATTCAATTGGAGCCAGGATTGTGAGCAAAGCTTAACACAGATTAAACAATATCTTGTCAATCCACCAATCTTGATGCCTCATATGCATGGGAAGCCTTTTCTTTTATACATTTTAGCCACTGAAACATCTTTGGGAATCTTATTGGCTCAAGAAGACAATGACAACAAAGAAAGAGCTATTTATTACTTAAGCCGAACATTGGTCTCTTATGAGAAAAACTATAGTATTATTGAGAAAGCTTGCTTAGCAGTTTTCTTTGCTTCCCAAAAGTTGAGACACTACATGCTTGCCCACACTACACAACTTGTGGCTAAAATAGATCCATTAAAGTACTTGCTCAGTAAGGAAGCTCTCACAGGAAGATTGGCTAAATGGGTCATGATACTAAGTGAGTTTGACATCCAATATGTTGAATGCAAAGCCATAAAGGGATAGGCAATTACAGACCAACTAGCCGAGGCACCCATACAGAGTCTTCTACCAATAAACATTGATTTTCCAGATGAGTCAGTTCTAACACTCACTCATCATACATGGGTTATGTTCTTCGATGGGTCCTTCACACAACAAGGATCAGGTGCTGGATTACTTTTCATCACACCACAGAAATACTCATTGCCCAAAGTGTACAAGATTCTATTTCCTTGTACAAATAACATTGCTAAATATGAAGCTTTGATCAATGGTATGAAAATTGCAGCTGAATGGAGAGTAGATCAGTTGGATATCTTCGGTGACTCTCAGCTTGTCATCAACCAAGTAAATGATATGTATCAAAAAAGGATGAAAAACTGATTCCTTACAAACGCATGGTTGATGACTTGACGAAATATTTTGCACACATCACCTTCCAACAGGCTCCATGCATAGATAATAAAGCGGCTAATGCCATGGCCACTCTGGCGTCCCTTCTACAAATGCCAGAATATGATCTACGACACGAGTTCTTGGTGGAAGCATTACACTACCTAGCCTATGACACACCTGATTCCAAGATGATCTGTTCTATTAGAGGACAAGAATCATCCTGCTACCATCACATCTATTCCTACCTTTGTAATCAAACCATTCTAGAAGGTCTGACCCGAAACAAGAAACGTTACCTAATCCGTAATGCTTCACATTATGTCATTATTGCTGACGATCTGTCTAGGAGAGGTCTCGACGGAACACTCCTTAGGTGTTTAGAACCCAACGAGTCCAAACGTGCACTAATTGACATTCACGAAGGCATTTGTGGATCTCATTCCAATGGCCTAACGCTAGCTCGCAAACTCCTTCGTTCTGGTTACTACTGGCCTAAAATGGAGCAAGAAGCTATTAAATATGCTAGGTCCTACAAACAGTGTCAGCTACACGGGAATCTCATTCACGCTCTAGCTAGAGAGTTGATTCCCTCTACTACAACATGGCCATTTCAACAATGGGCCTTTGACTTGGTGGGACAGATTCACCCAACCTCTTCTAATGGACATAAGTTCATTATCACCACTATAGATTATTTCATGAAATGGGTAGAGGCAGTCCCTCTCACAATTGCTGATGGCAAAACTATAGCACTTTTTATCACAAATTACATCATCTGTAGATATGGTATAACATCCTCAATCATTATTGACAATGGAGGACAGTTCAAAAATAAAGACCTTAAGGAACTGTGCAAGAAATTCAAGATTACACAACATTGGTCTTCCATTTATTACCCCCAGGGTAATGGCTAAGCTGAGGCATCCAATAAGGTGATCCTCAAAATTCTTCATCGCACAATTAGTAAGTCAGGGAGAGACTGGCATCTCCAGATCAATCCAGCCCTGTGGGCATATAGAACAAGCATTAGAACTCCAACATGCATGACTCCTTTTGCATTGGTATATGGGGCGGATGCTGTGCTTCTAATAAAGGTCGAGATTCCTACCTTGAGAATCTCTATGAAAGGTCTTATCATGGATGATGACTATAGGATAGCCCAACTTCAAGAGCTTGTGTTGCTAGATGAACGACAAAAAGTGGCCTGTGATCATCTACAAGTATATCAACAAAGAATGGCACAAAGCTACAATAGGAGAATTAGGCCACGTGACTTCCAGCTGGGTGATCTTGTCCTGAGAGAGAATCCTAAGAATCAACAACAACAAATGCAAAAGGGAAAGTTTGAACTAAACTGGCTAGGTCCTTACATCATTACTGCAGTATATAGATTTGGCACCTATCAACTTTCCACAACCGAAGGAGAAGTGCTTAAAGAGCCTATGAACACTGTCCACCTGAAGCAGTTGTACAGTTGATTCAATCTCACCAAGCTCTCTATACATATCTAAATCTCCTGAAAAAAATCCTAAAAATTAGAAAAAGTCCTGAAAAAATTGTAACCCTGGTGAAAACCTAGCAATAGGTGCCTTCATAACACCAAAAAAATTGAAAAATCTCAAAAAAGAAAAAAAAAGAGGAAAATCCTGCCAAGAAGGTGAAAACCTGGTAAACCAGTGCCTCTTTTTCCCAATGCTCCATCTTGCAGCGCATCTTCTGGCTACTCTGTATAGTAACTTTCATGCTTTCACTTTCTTGCTTTTCCTGCTCATGTATCCATGGATTAAGTCTTGTCATAGAATCCTCCTATGCGATAGTCACCGGTTGTTCTGACTGTGTCTGCCTACTATCACCAGTGTCACTCTTTTCGAAATTCTCCTCATAGAATTTCCTTCATGATAGTCACCAGTCATTCTGACTGCATCTACCTACTGTCGCTAGTGTCACTCTTTCTGAGATTCTCCTCATAGAATCTCCCACGTGATAGTCACCAGTCGTTCTGACTGCGTCTACCTACTGTTGCTAGTGTCACTCTTTTCAAGATTCTCCTCATAGAATCTCTTTCGCAATGGTCACCAGTTGTTTCAGCCGTGTCTGCCTACTGTTGCTCAGGTTATGTCTCAAGATTCCTTTATGGAAGATTTCTTTTGCGTCAGTCACCAGTCATCCTGGCTATGTCTGTCTACTGTCGCTTAGTCCTTCTTAGGTTCTTCATCATGAAGATTCCTCTTTGACCTCAATCACCAGTCGTTCTGACTACGTCTACCTACTGTTGTCACCCTACTGAAGAGATTTCTTTCTTACATGTTCTGGACATTGACACTTGACATCAATCCCGAAAACATTGAACTCAAAAAAAGAATGATATACTTGTTTGGATATGCTGAGCATTTTCTTGGTTTACTTTGTTTTGCTTTATCATATCTCCTCGAGCAACTCGATGATGTCATCTTCAACTAGAGAAGTAATGACTGGGGGCATGATCTTTTTCTTTTCTTTCTATTTGCGGTTTAGTTCTAATAAGTTGATTTATTCCTATAAGAGGGGTGTCCACTATAAGAGCCTCCATCTCGTATTGGATGGCCTTGTGTACCTCGACTCCTTTTATACAGATACGTCAATGACATTGGTTCTTCTCCTTGTTTGTTGAAGTGAACTCTTCATGCTATAGTGCATACTGATACTCGTCCTATTAAGTGAACGTACGGGTCACTACGAGTATATCTAGCACACTTTTGTCTCAGGTTACGAATGCAAGGGTCGTTGCGGACAGAATGAATACTGAATACTTAGCATAAGAGGAATCTCTTATGTGTTTGGTGTGCCTATCATGCAAGCAACATTCAGGTCATCCTAGCATTCATGCTTTGATGCTTATGTTAACTTGCTACATTAAAAGGGACAAATGTTCTGGTCATTCTGGCTTCTTGTGCCTCGAATGCTTACATTTAATCCCGACATCCCAATAACATATTTTATATTCATATTTTCATGATTGCAATGTCAGTGGAAATTGTATAACATATGAGCTTTATTTTATATCCAATGATGATAAATCATCGAGGCTTGGTAACCAGACCTAGGGTTGCATTTAACATAGTGTTGCATACTTCATTTGCATTAGCACACGATTTGATGGTAATCCTGTTCATACTCCACATGCTTCAGATTCCTCCACGGCTGCACAAGCGTTTGGTTCATTGATTCTTGCTCCTCAATGGAATACCTGTGACTGTCAAACAAAAACACACAACACTATGTCAGATGTCAGTTCATACATATGCGTTCTATCTAAATACAACATACATCTCATGTACATCAAAAAAAAAAAATAGACAATGACATGTACATAGGAATACTCAGCTCAAAATCTCGTATATATATATATATATATCAAAGAATGGGTGAGTACAAAAATGGATGCTACTCGAGTGCAATCGATCAAAAAATTATACATGTGGTGCTAGCACACCAATCGATACATAGCCAGGGATCAAAATAAAAAATTAGGCACAAAGCATCTAACTCTGTCCCAAACTCTCACCTCCAGGAGGAGTAGGAGGAGCAGGGGTAGCAGGTGGTGGAGGCGGTGGTGGCATATCCGGCCTGACAGGAGGTCGTGCACCTCAATACTCTCGTGCATACTAAGAGAATCGCTGCACCTACAATGTCTCATTAGGTACAGTATTGGTGTATGCAGCATAATAATATGCAGCCCGAGCAGACTGGAAGCGGATCTCATCTTGTGCCAGCTCCAACCTCCGCTTTGCAATCTCCATGCACTCTCTTTGATGATCTGTCTCTCACTGTCGCTCTACCAGCTGCGCATCCCTGACTGCTAATGCAATCCGCAACTCTGCCAACTGCTGGGAGGCCGCACAAACTCCCTCTTGGTACCGCCGAACCATATCCTGTACCGCACTTTCTGGCTGATCCGACATATCCTCATCAACCATCTCTGGTGGAGGTACTTGTGGCTGTGGAGGCACCTACTATTGTGGGACCTCCTACTGAGGGGCTGGCTCCTCTGTCCTCTGCCTCCTTCGCCGACTATATCCTGCCCCACTATCCCCAGCACTTGGGTCTGATCCAATCTGATGTGTGGGAATAAGTATTTGTTGTACCCAGTGCTGGACTTGTGGTGGCACTTGTGGCTATGCCTGCTGCTACTAGGGCACCTGTCCCTACCCCTGTACCTGCCCCGCCATCCCTAGTGGATCTTTGAAGCATGGGAATGGATGGCTCATCAAAAATGCTTGATATGCAGGTGTCATCCCTACATCTACTACCTCTAGCAGGTAGTCCCACTAAACAGTAGCCAAACTGTGGATATCTATCATGGATCGTCCTGGATCCATCCGTGGAGGCCATCCCCGCTCAATATCCTTTTGCACCCTGGCATACGCATAGTACTCAACTGAAATGTCCTGTGGTCGGCCGTACTGTAGCCACACTTGTGAGATCACAAATCTCTCTATGACAGATGTCGTCCTGCCTACCAGCAGTTAAGAACTAAACATCCAGGATAGCTCTCTTGGGGCATCATCCTAGTCCTCTGTCTCTCTCCAAGGTCACCATATAACAGACACCAGGTCATCGAGATGAGTTTGCCAGTGCTCAGTCTTACCCAGGTGGGCTTGGGTAATATGCCCTCAATATCTATAGATGTAGGGCTCCATGGGCTCCCAAGAATCCTCAAAAATCAGCCTGCATACAGGGAGATGCTTCCAGGCCCAGATCTATAGCACATACACACTCGCTGCCATGGTCTTCTTCTCATGGAAGATGACCTCATGCATCTCATGAAAAAGATGGGCCAACATGCACTGACTCCACCCAAAGATCTCAAGTGCCTCAACCATCCTACGGAGCATGACACCCCATCCACACTCCAATCCATGTTGTCCCCTATCAGGACATAGGAAGTAGCTCAAGAGAATACCCAGCACGGATGCCAACCCATGTGTGGGTCCATAGGTATGCATCAACTCATCCCAGCTGATGGTTCTGCCTCTTGGTAGCTCTCTCCCAAATACAATGGAAAGTGCCTCTATCCCTAATCGAGGCATTGTATCATAGATGACTCGGGCACCATGAAATGGGATCCTTAGTATCCTCCAAATATCCTCTGGGGTAATCATCATCTCACCCATCGAGAAAATGAAATGTGTTTGTCTTCGAATGGAAACGCTCTACCAATGTAGTGAGAAGGCCATGATTCACCATCATGGCTGGAATCTGACATAGTGAAGACAAACCCAATTGAGCAATGTGTGCCTGATCTGCATCATCCAAACTTTGCAATAACTCTCCATATAGCAGATAATGAGATCTAAATGACACATCTCCAAAAACCTCCTGCATGCACAACAAAAAAATGACAAACAAACGATTAGTATGAAGTTGAAACAATGCATCAAAACGAAATAAAATGCATTTTCTAAATGCAAAAATCACAAAACTGGCACAAAATTTTGAGCGAGACTCGTGAAATCTTCCGCGAAGACATACAATTTTGTACAAAATAGTTCTTTCTTCGTGTGAAGAATCTAGCCTTCACGTGAAAAAAGATCTCCTTGCGCGAAGATAGATCTTCTCGTGCGAGAAAAGAGGTTCTCGCATGAAACACGAATTGTCTCGCGCGAAGAATCTCCACTTTCGCGCAAAAGCAAAATTATCCCGCGCAAAGATCCTCTAGCCTCGCGTGAAGAAATAGCACATCCTGTTTCTTTGCGCGAAGAAAGAATATCTTTGTGCGAGAAGAGATCGGTCTCGCACGAAGAAAGATTTCACAAACCTAAAACATGCTAAAAACGTGCATAAATGAACTCAAAATGCGTGAAAATGAAAGTACGAAGATGGGAAATTGATGACTCACTGGTGGTCCGTAGTCTGTTGGCCGGTTGTGTCATCTGGAGTGCTCAGAATGATGATATCTCATGTTCACTTCCATGTCTCTATTAGAGCTCAAAATCACTACAAGACAAAAGTAAAAATGAATTGAAAATGACCCTTCGAGCCCTTATATAGGTGTTGACCAAATTTTTCAAAGTGCTCGAATTTGTGCAATAATCGCACCCCTGGCTAATTGGACCATTCTACATCCATTTTTGGGATCAAATTCGAAATCTGACACACCTAAGAGCCTTAAAAATGCATTTTAAAATTTTGGGGACCGGCATGATCGAACGCTTGTGCAGCCCAAATCTTTCTAATACTTGGAATCCTTTCAATTTTACATTCTCTATATTTTCAAAATTCATTTTGAAAATAGTCAACTTAAGTCAACTATGGCTGAATCTAGTCAACTTTTGGTCAAACTTGGTTTTTGCGACTTCGCAATCATTTCAAATCACCCTGAATTTTATTTAGATTGTTCTGATCTCTTCTAGCTTCTACTGAATCTCAAATTTCTTCTATATCTCATGATGTACTACTTCAATCATATTTCTGGTATGTCATCTTTCGATTTCACTCCCGAGGGGGCAGGATGATTACATCATTAAATACTTATTGCTCAAGGCATCTAGTTCCCATCTTATGTCCTAGTCACTTGGGGCATCTCATCACTTGGGGCTTTTTGTTCCCTTCTATCTGGCATCTCTGCCATCTATCTTATCTTTTCATCAATTGATTAACCTTATAAAAACTCTTCTCAGAGTTTGATAGACAAGTATTGGGACAGTCTAAACCCCTTCTCCTAAGGATCAAGCCTCGTTCTAAGGATGATTCTACGACTCATGATTGAACCTTGTTATCTTTCTTTTATCAATTTTGGGTATCTAGGTGTTCTATCTGGATCCTTGAAGGTTAAGCTCTATTTTGGAGATAGTCTTCTAAATGCTTTCAATCTTAGGTGTCTAGATGTTCTATCTGGATCCTTGAAGATTACGCTCTATTCTGGAGATAATCTTCTAAATGCTATTATTCTCGGGTATCTAGGTGTTCTATCTGGATCCTTGAAGATTACACTCTATTCTGAAGATAGTCTTCTAAATGCTATTATTCTCGGGTATCTAGGTGTTCTATCTAGATCCTTGAAGATTGCACTCTATTCTGGAGATAATCTTCTAAATGCTATCAATTTTAGGTATCTAGACGTTCTGTTGGGATCCTTAAAGATTACACTTCGTTCTGGAGGTAGTCTTTTAAATGCTATCACTATTAGGTATCTAAGTGTTCTACTTGGATCCCTTAGGATTAAGCTTTGTTCTAGAGATGGTCCTTAAAAACTTATCAATTGGTCTTCGTGTCATCAACTTCGGAACCAATCTCATCTTTGCATCATGCTTTCTAATTTTATTTGAATTGAACATGTTGCTCGCACATTCATTCAAAGAGGGGCAAAATGTAATACCCCAAAATTGGCTCATTGCCATGATACCAATTCTAGTCTATTTCTGATAATTTCAAAGTCCTATTCTAATAGACAATTCTCATTCTGCTATTCGCTACTTGACTTAATTGTCAAATGTAGAAAACCTAAATCTACATTCATCATGCTTATTATTTAATTCCTATAGTATTTACTCATATTAGTCACATTAAACCTATTGATTAATATTTAATTTAATTAATAAGTATTTATACTTTAATTAAATTAAATTATATCCTAAGGCTAATGTACTATGGAATTAAATTTATTTAATTTAATAAATACGCCTATCTTAATTAATTAAATGTAATTATTTAATTAAATGGGAAAGGTATTTATAATTAATTAAAAGAAATTATTTAATTAAATGGAGTACTTACTTCTAATTAATTAAACAAAGTTATTTAATTAAATAGGAAGATATTCCTAATTAATTAAATGAAGTTATTTAATTAAATAAGAAAAGTGTCTCTAATTAATTAAAGATTATTTAATTAAATAGAAAAATTAATTATGAGAGCATATCTCATTTTATTAAATTAAATATCTCAACAAAATCTCTCTTCAGTTCAAAAAGGGAAATTTCCAGTTCACAATTGATCAAAAATGAGTTAAATCAGTTAACTCCTTTTTCTACTCAAATTAAATCAGTTAACTCCTTATTTTACTCAAATTAAATCTGTTAACTCCCTTTAATTTGGGAATCTCCCTTTATGACTGAACCTCATCTTTAATCCTAACTGTTGATTGAAATCAATCTCAATCGTTGATGGATTCCAGGAAAGTCTATTTAAGAGACCCTCATCTCTTCATTTTGAGAGGATGAATTTAGAGGATTTGCATCGAATTGCTGCTAGAATTCATACTCACGTTTGCTTACATTTCTTGCATACATTCTCATTCTTAGTTTAATCTCATTTTAGTTTAATCATGCATATGCTTAATCTAGTTCACTTTATTTGTTCTTAGATTACATTGCATCTTTCATTCTAGATTAATTTGCATACTCATTCTTAGCTTAATTCCATTGTCAAATCCTTCGTTCTTAGAGGGTTTGGTTGCCTGCACCTTGATTCTGAGGATATTAACAGGCAAAATCCCTTTAGATAGAAGGCAACAGGTCACTTTACAGGGCAAATTTTGGATGAACAATCCAATGTTCATTCTGAGATGAATCTGCATGCAATGACCATGTTGAAGTGTGTTTGTTAGCATAGGCCACATTTTCACATATACAATAAGGTCCTCCCTTCTTCTTTTTAAGCACTAGTTGAGAGATTTTGCTATTTTTGATGATCAAAAACTTAAGATACCTCTTTGGGTGTTCCTTGGGCTTCTCATTCCTTGCTGGTCATTTTTACTTACTATTTTCAAACTACTAGCAAGGTTGTTTGCCTTGATCTAGCCAAGTTTTTCAACACTCATCCCAAACATAAGGTTTTTGTTGAGGTCGACCTATCTAGGGACCTCAAAGATATAGTCAACATATAGTGCTTTACCTTAACTTTCTAAATACTTGCTACCAGTTCCAATCAACTAAGCATAAGATTAGGGATTGTCCCTTGTTGGATCGTAACTGTCCCTCTACTTCAAAAACTAAGCCCACTCTAGCCACCAAGAAAGATGAATGGACTATGGTGGTGAAGAAAGGGAAGGGTGCGATTGCGACTAAGATGGGCTTTGTCCATGTGGATCATGGTAAACCTAGCTCAAGCCAAATTCACCATGAAGCCCTAGTTCCAATGCTCCCTCTACCTCTTGTTCCAAACCCTGGAGGCTAGGGGCCTATGGTTATTCATACCCTAGATCTATGTCCTCTTTGGACTTGAGCACCACAAGTAGTGTCAATGATTGCCCAACAAAAGCTATGTTGGTCTCATAGCCCATATGGTCATGATGAGTTTATTGACAAAAGGAGAAGCTTCGAAGGGTCACGACTATTGATAACCCCTCATTTGAGCCTCCTTTTTTGCACAATAGTTTCTCCTTTCTTAGGGATGAGGATGACATGCAAGCTAGGTTACTATGAATTTCATGTCATGAAATGCATGGGGGTTGATAGACCTCTATAGACCTCCAAGAAGTTAAAGTTGTTGGGTTTCTTCTTACCTTAGTCTGTCATGTTATTTGGCCAAATAGTGTCATCTTTACTTCTTAGCATAAAGTTGGTCGAGGTGATGTTGTTACTTTTCTCTCCCTTTGTTTAATATCCTTTGTTTTTTCACATGGTACTGACCCTTTACACATGGTGGTTTGGATTTTGTTGTCTTTTCAAAGTCATTATTTTAGTATTGTTAACATTTATACTTCTAATGACGTTGTTGAATGTTCACACCTATGGCATTGGTTGGTAGATCATTTGCCACCTGTAAAATGGGTTTTATGTGGGGACTTTAATGTAGTTGAGCTAGTCTCTGAAAAGGATGGCCTCCTACCATTGAGATGGGGAGCTGGTGAATGAGAGGCCTAGTTTTACATGCAGAATAGATTAGGTCTTTTTTATCCTAATGCTTCTCATCACCTCCCTGATGGGATTTGGCATACTTGGTCCAATTTTTAAGGTAGATTTGATGGAGTTTTTAAAAGGCTTATCAAGGCTATGATTTTTGCGAAATTCATTTTCTCTTTTTCTCAAAAGCATGCCTTGCCTATCATTCCTCTGCTTGATGTGACATTTTTAGATCACTCCCCCATCCTCTTTTCCATCACTTGGTAGACAACTCAACATCACCCGAATAAAACCTAGTTTTATCTCAACACTTCTTTGCTATCCCATCCACCAACTATTACTCACATCCTATGTGTCTGGAATCTTGAGCCTCAACTCTAAAATCATCTTGGATGGATTAAATGGTGGACTGACACTATCCTTCATACTACAAGGTTTCTTTGCATTTACAATAAATACTTAGCTATGTATCATAGGTGATCTTATGAAGCTACTAATCTCAATCTATGTACGACCTCTAAGGCTCTTGCCATGGATCTATTTGATATAGATATTTAGGTTCAACTCACCAACCATCAACTATAGAAGTAGGTTGTTGATAGTTAAGAGAGCTCATATCAAAGCTTGTCTCCATTGGTTGGAAGCCAACAATTAAGCTTCCAAGGAAATTTTTGATGCCTTGAGGGTACAACATTTTGCTGTGGGCATTAAGTGGATTTGGGAAGATTAGTAGGTTCTCACTGACCTACCCCATATTCTCTAGGCTTTTGTGCATCATTACAAGTAGGTTTTTATGGCTTAGGGGCCATCTATTATGCATGATCAAGTGTTACAAGCCTGCATTAATGTTACTCCCAATAGGCTTGCTCTAGAGCAATATACCTTTTGTGAACATAATCTTTCTCTTGCACACTTAAAGGAAGCTATAACATCCATGGCTGATGACAAAGCCTTTGGTTGTGATGGCTTCCCTTGTGAGTTCTACAAGACAGTTTGGGATGACACTGGCCCTAACTTTCTTTAGGTGTATCTTGAAGCCTACAATTCTAAAATGTTAGGCAACATTATCAGCAAAGGGAATATATTAAATTTTAAACTAAAGTTAGAGACCCTAAAGAGATTTGTAATTGGAGGCCCATCACCTTGTTGAATGTCTCATACAAGATAATTACCAAACCATTTTCTCTTAAAATTTGGCACTTGCTCCCTTAGATTGTTTGACCCGAACAAACTGGCTTCATCAAATCCTGCTATATCTTGGACAACATCATTTTTGTCTAAGAAGGAATGGAATGAGCCAGGTAATCCAAAAAATAAGCCCTTTTTTTGAAGATTGACTTTTCCAAAGCATATGACCATATTGAATGGCCCTTTATTCTTACTATGCTTCAAGCTCTGGGGTTTGGCCCAGTACTTTGTTAATTGGTACAGATTCTTTTTGGGGATTCTTCTGCTTACATCACCATTAATGGACTCGAGTCTGAAGCTTTTAGGATCTTCAGATCTATCTATCAAGGCTATCCTCTTGCACCTACTCTCTATGTTTTGGCAGCCGAGCGCTTTGGTTACCAGGTAGCGAATGCTATCTCTTGCGGGTTGGTGCATGGTATTTCTTTACCAGAGTTGATCACCTAGCTTTGTAATGGAAATTTTGTTAATGATTCTCTCCTCACTTTGATTGAGGAATAGGAGAACATTACCAATGCCTTGTAGTGTTTAGATACCTTTTGTCTTGCCTTAGGGTGAGTTATCCAATGCCACAAAACCCTGTGCTACAGACAATCTTTTCTTCAAGGTCTACATTGGTTGTAGTAGTATGGATGGAAATGGGTCCAACATGGTGAAATTTTTTAATTCTTGGTTATTCCCTTTTCTTTCCAAGCATCTCCTATGGAGTTGTGGAATGTTGTGCTTGCTATAATTGAGAAGAAGCTGGAGTATTGGATCACTAAGCCCCTTCTACTTGCAGAGAAGTTCCAAATATGCTCCAAAGTGCTTTCTATTACTCATGCATATTATTCCTCTTGTTGTGATCCCTCCAAAGCCTTGTATCTTAAGCTTGATAATCTTCTCAGGGACTTCCTTTGGGCCTCTAATGCTTTGCATCATGGCTTTCACAGAGTGGCCTAGGATTTCTATTGTTTACCCAAGGATTCAAGTGGTCTTGGCTTATTTTCCACTCACAAACAGGGGATTTCCCTTTGTGCCAAATCGGTCATATAGGCTCTCACTAGTGACGAGGCCTAGAAATTTTTGTTATGTCACTGCATTTCTTCAGGTTTCCCAATTAACCACCCAACTAAGAAAGGGATTGGTTTTCAAACCCTCCTTGTGACTTCTAAACCTATTCAAATATAGGGTACCTTTGTTGCTAAGACCATTTGGAAGTCTTAGGAAGCTATTAAGCCTTGGCTTCATTGGGTTGATAATGGATTCAGAGATGCGCTCTCGATAAATCAACACAACCTTTGGTAGTCACCCTTGTTTGCCACTCAAGGGATGCCTCTAGCCAAGATTCAAGGTGTGATTTTTTTGCATTTATTTTGTAGGGGTATCAAGACACCTAAAGATTTATTCTCCAAGGTTACAATGAGCCTTTGCTCATGGGAGGACTTGCAAGTGTAGTATCAACTTATCCATTCAGATTGATAAACAATTGATCTTCTAGTTTGTATAGTTCCTCCCAATTTGTTACACAAGCTTGGAATTCACTCATCTCACCCTTGGTGGAAAGATTGGAAGTGGTACCCTACCACTCTAATGACTAGTTACAAACCTAGGCTAGGGTATCAATGGTTGGCATCCCATCTTTCGATGGTTGATACGGCCCTCAATCGACATTGGCATTTGCATTCTTCGCATAAGAAATGGAGTCTTAGGTTTGCCACTATTTGGCATCTTATCACTAAGCCAAAGATTTCTCACTTTTCCCAATGTCTCCTTTTCTAAGGTTTACCTTTGGGTCCTTGGCTCTGGCATCTGGGGGTTCTTGACTATAGATGCCCATTTTGTGGCCAAACTGAAAGGTTTTTGCATATTTTTTGGTTTTGTAGAAGAGCTCAAAATTACTAGCTCTAGATTTTTTATTTCTTCAAACCTTTTCATCCTGAGGCCTTCACATGACATATGTTGGTTCTAGGGGATGCTCCTAGACTCCCTTTTAGATATGCCTAGATTTGGCATGCTTTCAAAATGTAGATATTATTCACAATCTAGAAAGATCACAATTTTTTTTGTATTCTCTCACAAATTTCTTGATATTTATATTGCAATGTACTATAAATCTAGCACATATTTGTGACAAAGTCATGATGCAAATCCAAGTACAAATTGATAGGGTCACAATGGAAGTGGCTCACCCATAGGAGCTACTTGCTCATTGGGGAAATTTCCCTTGTATGTTTGCTCATTGGGGAAATTTTTGCCCAAGTACCTTTGGATGTTTTATCTAATGACCGCAAGCCTCCTCACGTTCCCTGGTGAGGCCAGAGTATTCTACTCACTACTTGTAGACCCCTAGGCCACAACCTCATTGTTCCTCTCCTAGTGGTGGCTTTGGTGGTCGTCATTGCTCGACTTCACCTCCTCGAAGGGTAGGCTTAGGTTGATCCCTAGTGGTTCCCCCTACTGCTATTGATGTGAGTTGGCTAGCTACTCACCATGACCCTAAGTGGGCATTCCCCTAGCTAGATCTTTCCATTTCTCCTCCCAAGGCCAAGGAAGACAAATATAAAGACAAAGAAGCTATTGTTGCTGATGGTTGGGCTCCCCCTGGGCCAACCACAAACCCCAAGGACTTCTAGGGTTTTGATGAAAAAGACCCTCTTTCGCCTGGCACTGCTCTTGCATACTAAAGTTTTTATTTCTATTTATATATGTTCTTTTTATCAATAGTGGATCTTCGGCCTTGGGCTGTTTGAACTCGCAAGGTGATCCTATATCCCATGGTCCCTATTTTGTGAATATGTGTCCTTAATGTTTTAAATTAATGGAAAAGGTCTATTCATCAAAGAAAACTTAATCAACAGAACCAAAGCCCTAAATAAAACCCCTTTTACCAATGCTTATGTTCCTCCACATAGACTTCCATATCCACCCTTTGTAAAAATCAAGATAAATCCATAGCTAAATCCTCCAGTCATGACTAGAACTCAAGTAACTCTCATCAAGGCTAATGGATGTCTAGGTCCAATAATAACTCATAGAGAAAGAGATGGACTTCTCAGATGCCCCAAGGCAGGATCACTCCAATTTCTCATAATTTTTTAATCATCATCAATCAAATTAGTGTTATGAGCTGGTTGAAAAAAATTTAGCGATAATTAGATAAGATTATCCTTCTTTTCTTCTCATTTTCTATACATTCATTGTTAAAATATAGCTACTCGAAATAAATTTTAGTAATTATTCCCTTAAAGTTTATATAAAAGTTACTTTGTAATCTTTATTAAATGGAGCCCAAACATTACTAAAGCTTTAGTAAAGAAATATAAAGCTCCAATCTAGATATGTATTGAATCACTCCCGGTAGAATTAAATCAAATTGAGATCCTAAAATAAATTGGATCCACCTTAGGTGAAATAATTAGAATCAAAGCTAATCATCAAATGAATAATAATATTAAGCTTCTTATTAATTTGGAAATTGCATCCAAAGAATTCAAATTGCTAAAGTTAATAACAAACTACTTCGTAGATGAGAACTAAAACAAACCATTTTTCAAGGAAAGATTGAAGAAATCCTCAACCTAAACTTAAACAACAACACTCCCCTAATTGAAAGAACGTCAATTCTAAAAGTATTTTTTCCAAAGATTCTCAACAAGAATAAAAGTCTCCTAAAAATGGACAAATCATAAATTTAGAAAAGGATCTAGCGAAAGGAGGACAAAATAAGAGCTTGCAAGAGCATAGCAATTGGTACTACTATAAGTAAATCAAGGAAAGGAAAATGACAACAAGGAAAATTCTCCAATATTAGGATAAATATCTAAAAATAATAGTGTCCCATTGATAAGCACAAAATAATTTTATAAGGAAATAGAGGAATTATCGGAGGATTCTACCACAATAGAAGACACAATTCTAAGAGCTCAAAAATGTGATCAATGTAACCAGCAATATGTGATAGCTGAAATAAAAAATAGCTTGCATCATTATAAAAGAATGACTCATGAATTTTTAATAACTTAGAATGATATTAGAGATCAATATGATCTATGGACGTAGAACAAAATTATCACTTAGAACTTTATAGTAGGCTTACTTCAAAATGAAAAATGACAAAACAAGTCTTGTTAGAATTTGATATGGTAGAAAATAAAAAGGAAATTAACAATCAAACAACACTGAAGGAAACTAGAAATATAAATTTCGATAAGGAACACTTAGGAAATAAACATCATGAAGAAATTGTGGGGAATGACAAAATAGGGTGCATAGCCTATGAGCTTCAATTATTTGAATCAAGGAAAATAAGGACAACTAATGAAGTGAATATATCAGAAAGTTGGGAAAGGCTCAAATTTTCAAAATCAACAAATTGACTAGAGAAACTTCAAAGTGGGAAAGCCTCAGAAACAACTGAAATTCTCAGCAAAGGCAATTACACAAAGGATCAAGCCTCCTATTAGAAGGATGGATTAGGATCAAACCTAATAAAAAAAGGTATGAAATCACTTGAGATAAATAAAAAATAGAGAGAGAATTCAATTATTGAAGAGTCAAAGAATACTTCTCCCCCCACCTCCAATTTCTTCTCAATCAGAACTTGTCACAATTAGGAAAAGATCAAAAGAGTCAAAGAAGAAACAACATAAATTCAAGCAAACTCCAAAGAATGGAAAAGATTAATTTCAGGAACAAGATAGGTAGGGGGAAGAAATATGTAATCTAATACCATTTGAAGTAGAAACATTTATGCAAGATTAAAGAGCAGTGCCCTAAGAAAACTTATAGTAGCAAAATGCCCTAGAATATTTAGAAAAGATGCCAAAGGAATTTTGGGAGGAATTTGGAGTTCAAGATCACTTTTTAGCATCTGAAAATCTAACCAAGGAACCTTAGAAAGGAGATAAATAAATGGAATCAACAGACCTAGCTGAAGTAGAAATAACAAGAAAAATACTCCATGAAATCACAAATGAGGAAGTAGATCTCGAAGAAACAACTAATGGAAATTATGAGTAGATTAAAAACTTAGGCATAACCAGCAATGTGGAAGGAAGTGAGACATCCACATGTGGAAAAAAACTAAAGAAATGAGGAAGGGAATTAATAGCTCAACTTAGAACAGCCATAGAGAAAGCTGGTAATAAAAAAAAAAATCCAGGGCACCTCTTACCACTAGGCAATGAAAGTAGAGAAAAGAACAGCTTGGAACAAAATTAAATCTTTCATGAGATGTCAAACAAAAACATTATTTTTGGATAGGTGGTGATTTTAGTTCTCTATTAGATATTAAAGAAAAAAAATGGAGGTTCACAACATATCTCTCAATCAATGACAAATTTCATGGCATGGTTCTCAAAAGATGGCTTGGTAGATAATTCACCCTAATAATGGATTATTCACGTGGCATAATAGAAGAAATAGTTTTAGTTAAATAGCTGAAAGGTTGGATAGATTCATATACAAAGGTGATTTAGAAGCTTTTAAATATGTTTTCTTTACCACCATTTTACCTAATGTGGGATCAGATCATTTTTCAATCATTTTAGAAATTGCAGAACAACGGAAGCCAATAGGAAACCCTTCAAATGTGAAAAAATGTGCTTCCAGGATAAAGATTTCATGAACAACATCAAATAGTGGTGGAAAAAAGCTAAGTTCAAAGGGTCCAAAATATTTTTCTTTTCTTCTTAACTTAAATACCTTAAAGAAAAAATCTTAAACTAGAACAAGAATCACTTCAAAATCATCTTTAAAGAAAAACTACAAATTGAAGAGGAATTAAGCAACCTAAATGAAGTAATTAAAAATGGAATGAATATTGATAAATATTTAAAAGATAAAGAATTACTTTCCAAACAAGAATATATTCTTGTGAAAGAAGAAATATTTTGGCAATAAAAAATTGCAAGAAACATGGTTCAAGGAGACCAAATACAAAAATAAATCATGCTTACACTATCAATAATAGAAATATAAATAGTATATACCAAGAATCAAATATAATGAAGGAAATAAAAATTGAAGACTCGTCTCAGATTGCTAAAAAAATCATTGATTATTACACAAATATACTTAATAAGTTTGAATTTTCAAACCTTGTAGCCAAAAACATTAAGAAAAGTACAATCCCTAAATTAATTTCAAGAGAGGATGAAAAAAAAATTAATAAAGTATTTTTGTTACAGGAAAGAATCACTCTTTAGTCTAAACCCTAACAAATCTCCCAGTCGTGATGGCTTCCAAGCCTTTTTCTTTCAAAAAAGTTGGGATATACTAGAAGAAGATCTCTAGAAAGCAATAGAGACAACCAAAAACTCAGGATCTTTACTATTTGACATTGATAATTCCATTCTAATATTAATACCCAAAAAAACTAATAGTGAATTTCTTAGGATTTCAGGCCAATCATGCTTTGCAATACTAGTTACAAAGTCCTATCTTAAGCTTTAGCTAATAGGCTTAATTTTTTCCTTCCCAAATTAATATCAAAAGAGCAAACAGGTTTTGTGCCTAATAAATCAATTCAAAATGGAATTACTATAATTCATAAACTCATTCTATTAGCATTAACAAATAAGGAGGCAAGTGTCTTCATGAAATTAGATATCCAAAAAGCATATGACAAGGTAGATTGGAGATTTTTATGAAAAGTATGGAAGCATTTGGTTTCTCTCACCAATGGGTGAACCTCCTCTTCAACTGTATATCTACCCCAAAGTTCTCACTCCTTATTAATGGTACCCCCAAAGGCTTCCCCAATATTCAAGAGGAATTAGACAAGGTGATCCAATCTTACCCTTCCTTTACATCATAACAGAAGTGAAATTTGTTATGACTATCAGGGAAGCCCAATTGGATGATAAAATTAGTGAAGTTTGAGTGGTGAAAGATGTTCAAAACATGAGACATCAAAAATTTGCTAATGATATGATCCTACCTAGAAGAAGCTCTCTAGAAGAAGCTCAAAATTACAAATAGGTAAATTTTAAGTTGTATATGGAAGTTTCAAGATAGATGGTAAATGCTAAAAAGTTAAAAATATTTTTCTTAGACACACTTGCGAAAATGGAAAATAAAAAAATTCAACTGATGGGGCACAAAAATGTTGCATTCCCATATAAATACTTTGGTATGAAGGTAGATAAAGGAATCAGAGAGAATAAAGTATGGAAACCAATATTAGAAAAAAAATTCATAGTAAAATTGAAAATTGGAAAGGTAGATGGTTAACAAAGGCTAGTAGGGAAACAAAATTTAGGTCAGTTCTAATAGTTATTAAGACTTATGACTTCCTAAAGGTGTCAAATGGAAAATAAATGGGAAATTAAGAAATTTCTTTTGGAAAGAATTGGATGAGGGGAAGAAGCTAGCATTAATTAAAAGCGACAATATAAATTTGGAGGACTTTAAATGAAAATTCTAAGCTATAAAAATGAAGCATTAGGTGTGAAACTAGTATGGAGAATATATCAAAAAAATATAGTAAATTTTCAAACTAGAAACTTGCCTAAAGGTTTCAAAACTAGAATTTTATGATGAAATATCAACCCCTGATGAAAAAATATTTAACTTGGGGTCTAGGAGACAAAACATACACATTATTGTGGGAATACTAATGGGATGGATTCCTATCTCTCGGTATCTATAATCATCCTTCAAAAATTAAAAATGATTTAATAAACACTTGGGGAGAAAATCAATGTAATTATCAACAACTAGTAAAAGAAAATGATGTAAATAAATTGAAATGGAAATATGTGCAAGATACCAATCTAACAAATCTAGAACAACAAGTATATAGAGAATTTATAAAAAAGAGGGAAGTGAATCATAACGAGAGGAGAGATAAATTGATCCGGGGGGAATCGAAACTTGGACAATACAATGCTAAAAATGATATGAAGTCATTATTAGCTCACAATGATGAGAAAAAGGTAGATATATCTTCGTCCCTTTGTTGGGATCCAATTTGTTTACCTAAAGTGGGTTTTTTTGCATGGGCAACACTGCAAAAAAGAATTATAATAATAGACAGATTAACCAAAATGGGTTTTGAAGGCCCATCAAGATGTCTTCTTTATAAAGCTAACTCAGAAATTGTAGAACATCTTTTATACCATTATGACTTTACTAAATCATGCTGGCTATTGCTATGCTAAAAACTCAATTGGTCCCCAAGCTTCCCAAAAAGAATTTCTAGAACACCTTAAAGGTTTACAAAAAATTTGCAAATATAAAATATACAATAATCTATAGAAGATTCCACCCTCTGCACTCTTATGGCTGATATGGAAAGAAATAAATAAAAGGGTTTTCTCCAATGAAGAATTAACTTTACCTTCCCTGCCAAACAAAGTAGAATCTAGCATTTCAAAAAAATTAAACAATCATCTTAGAAACTCAATTAAAAAACCATGATCATGTGATTCTAGCTCCAATTCCTCTGAAAGTGATGCTAAACCTACTAAAAAGAAGAGAATACCTTAGGACAAATAACCTACCCCAAGCCCTATAAGTCCCTCCCATGTCTCTGACACTGCCGAGGCTACCTCAGCCAGGAGTGGGGGGCAAGATATTACCTCCTTGAGAAAAGAAACCCCCAATGGTGCAAGGAAGAAGGGCAAGCATAGCCATAGCAAGTTAAGACTAAAAAGGCTAGAGAATTCCATGAGGGACCTGGCTAACAACCAAACTGCTACCTACCAGAGGTTCAAAATCTTGGTGGAGTTTTCCACCAAGGTCATGCACTCCACGACCACTACTCTTTATGTTCTAGAGGCATACAAAGTAGAAAAGGACCTGGGCAAAGTCACTAAGATCATTCATTCCATCTATGGGTTCTTGGCTAAGGATTGGTTAAAAACCATCCTTGACAAACTGATTAAAGTGGAAGGTGAGGATGAGGACAAGGTTGTGCCTAAGAAGGAGGACAACCATGGGCGTGAAAATGGCAGGTAGCCCTATGTCTTTTCTTTTTTTTCTTGTTTATGATTATGCATATGAACTTGGTACCCTCACAAGGTCTTTATGCTTATGTCATTTAAGAGGACTCCTAGCAACAGTTTTTGTAAAGGGTACTATTTTATTTTACATTCTATTATGCATATTAGTTTAAAGACTATGAGTAATGTTAAGCTGACTATGAACATCTATTATTTTTTGAAGTTTAAAGTTGGTATTAGTTAGTTGATAGGGAGGTTACCTCCAATTGTTTAGTCAACCTTTTTGTACTTCGGGGCCACTCACCCTCTTGTTGGCTACTATCAATTAATTCAAAAAATAACCCAAGATTATGTTATTTAAACAATAAACCATGATTGTGTTTAGGCTTGGTAATAGGCATATTAGCCTACCCGAAAACTTTAGTTGATGTTTTCCCTGCATAATTTTTTTGTTTTAAATACATTTTTTTCATCTTATAAGATCAACTATTGCCTTTGACTTCATCACATTTGCAAATGGTGAACCAGGTATCCCTAAAATTACCTCCATAGTCTCACATGTATTCTTACCTTTCTAACCATATAAATATTTTAATTTTTTAACAACATTGGCATTGTGAAGTTAATTTTTCTATATTAGTGTCTTCAAAGTCCTCTTAAACATATGTCTACTATTTTTTAAATAACTTTTGATCAACTTAACCAAATGGAAAATAAATTATATATTATTTTGCTACACTTGATTCTATAATTTTTTATTTTCTTAATTGTCAATTGTAGATTATTTTGATGCAATTCATGTCCAGCGCACAAATAGGTACCAAAATTTTAGGATGGGGTCACTTCAAAAATTAATAGAAAAAAATTACTTATAAGAAAATAATAATAAAATTACACAACTTCTAGATCTCACTCTTACCCTATCATCCTACTAAAGGGTTTTTAAAAATACTAAATAAAACTATATGTTTTGTTGAGTGCACAAAACAACTCTGCTATATTTTAGCAAAAAATAGGAATAATTTTTTGTATGGTTTGACCATCTTAATATTTTCTAGTTTTTTAAAAAGCTTTCAAAGTTTAGAAACTAGAGAATATTATGTATTTGTTAAAAATGTATTTTAGAAGGAAAAATTTCAGCTTTGGCACCTTTTTTATGAAAAAAAAAAACACAATAATCATTTAAATTCCTCTCAAAGATGCAAACACAATTCTAAAATCGGCTTTTTGGTTGTGGTTTGGATTTTTAAAAAGTTAACCTAATTATTTATGGACAATTAAATAAATATGATAAAAACACATAATCAATCCTATTCCATTTTTCCACATCATTCAAATGCAACATTTTATATATATATATAATCCAAATGATCTATTTTTAAATTGATCGCTCAAAATGAACAAATTACCTTATCCCAATTTTATGATTGAAATATAACTAATCACAGATATGAAACTCAAAAAAATATTATTTTTGCAAAAGGAGAATTAACAAATTCCTAAGTTTATAATAGAATAAATAGACATCATAAGTTAAGAATAAAGCTAGATAGTATTTCATTAACATTAATTAGATTAATATAAGAAAAAAATATATTTATTGAATAATTTTTTTTATGATTGTTCAGAACCTAGCACAATATTAGAGATATCAAATAATTTTACATTTCTAGACAACCAAATATCAGAAAATATCAACACTTATCATATCTTCAATTGTAGATGGGGACAATATTTTTCTTTTAAGTTAGCTGTTTATTTTGGTTGAAATCTAGGCTTATCCATAAGTTCTGCTAGATTCATAGCAATCTGCTCCAATAGCTCACCTTGAACTCTATAACACATAAAATAAGAATCTAAATATCAACAAATTATTAACAATGAATAATAATAACAAAATTAAATAAACATATATGATGATCCAAACATAAAATAAAATTACCCTCTAAAAATGAAACCCTTTATGTATGAAACTTGATGAAGCGACTTCTTCCATTCCTGAAGAATATGTGGCTCACAATTTCCAGTGTGTTTATGCTTTTGGAAGGCTCGAGAATACCCACTCTTCTCATCTTTCATTCGGAGCTCTGAAGGCTCAACCCCATAAAATACTGGTATTATGGGAGCCCCTGTTTTCAGTATCATCTCAAGCTCCTTCAAGCACCAAACCGACTCTGCATAATTAGCAGAAAAGATGGCAAGATGCACATTCGATGAGTAAATAGCTTCTTCTATTGCTTGTGGTATGTTTTCTCCAGCTTGAATTGAATTCTTGTCGAGAAACACTTTGAATCCCTTGTTGTGAAGATTGTGAAAGATGAGGCTGGCCACAGATTCTTTCACATCTACCCCACGATGGTTCAGAAATACATCATATCTTGGAAGAAGCAATGAAGAATGAGCATGCTTGTTATTTTCAATCGCAGAAAGGTAGAGATTGGAAGGCAGAGCACATTGGGGATAACTGAAACTGCAGATTGAAGAGAAAGTGAAGCAGAGAGCAAAACAATGCAGAATAATCTCCATCGCAGCAAAGTGAGAGAGAGGGAGAGGAGCAGAGCACATTTTGGGGAGAGAAGTGTGGGAATATATAATAATTGTATACAACGTATATCATCATTGAATAAATCTCTATGAGCGCGACACTGAAGAAGGCCTAGATTTTTAGAAATAATAACGGATAGTGGAGGCCTTAAACAAAGATTAAATAGAGACTCAGGTAGATTTGTAAGAGAGATTTTTCAGATTTGATATAATTTAATGTCCTCTTAGTATCTCTGACTAGAAACAATTCCTTTGTCGTATTTATAATTGAGAAGGAAAGATACCTTCATAGTCAGTGTATGATAAATAAATAGATTAGATGTCTAATAATCAATTTGGATGATGTGATGGATTATTTAGTGAAAACAGATCTTACCTCCTTTTCTGCGAAATATTGTGCATGTCAAATGCGAGCAAAAAGTATTGATGACGGTGCGAGGTACGTACTGGTTCAAGCAAATACTAAGGGAGGCAATATGTTCATTTCAAGTGTAATGAAGCAAGAAAACTAAAACATTATTTGAATTGAAGATTTGTTCACTTCATTTGTGCGTAGAAATCAAAAGAAATCAGGACGTACAATTTTGACGATTTTCATTCATCAGCTCTTAAAAGTATGAATGGCAACGTTACAATTAAATCTCAATATAATTTCATGATTTCTGTGCTTACAATTCACTCTCAACATCGAATTTTAACTATTCGATCGATTGAGTTTTGCCAGCCCTTTCTTTCAAAATTGATTTTGGAAAGTGAAGATATAATCCATATACATCAAATCCAAAGGATTTGATGACGAAGATTGTAGGGTGGCATGACAAAAGCAAAAACGAAAAATTAACAAGTTAGTAAATTATTTTAAATTTAAATATTTATTCAAAATTGACTTTGAAAAGTGAAGATATAATCCATATATACCAAATCTTTGGATTTGATGGCCCAGATTGTAGGGTGGCATGACAAAAGTAGAAAAAAACAACAAATTAACAAGTTAGTAAATTATTTTAAATTTAAATATTTTATTTATAGATATATCTTAAATGCAAAAATTATTTTCTTCTTAAATATTTGAAGTCTATGATTCATTCTAAGCAAGGATGAGATTTGAACTATTGGTATGAAATGTAAAACTAGGAAAAGAATATAAGCAAGAGCCTACAACACAATGGTAAATGGTGAATCTCTTATCTTGAAGGTAAAATTAATCAAAACAAATTATTGTTATTATTAAGCTTTGTTCAGACTATTATCAATAAAAAATTAGTTTGATGTTTTTTATTTTATTGGTAAGAAGCCGAATCCAAGATTAATTTTATAAAGTTTCAGATAGAAATAGATAATATTTAGAGCGGGAAGGGTAAATCAGTATTCTAAAAAAATTTGCCCATAACTGAATATTGTTAATTACTTTATAATTTGCAGATGAAAGTAAACCAACAATGTTGAACAGTAAATATAACCATACACATAAAGAACTCATAACACCATTATTTGTTAACTAGGGAAACTCTGGCCAAGCGAAAACCTCGGTGGGGATGATACCTACTAGATGATTCACTAAATAATAGGATCCTATTAAGGATATTGATCCTGGTAGGAGTCTAGGAAGTACATATAGTGTCTCAACTCCTTGTTAGGAGACTAGGCCTTGTTAAAAGCCTCAACCCTATTAGGAGTTGGTAGAACAAATACAATGTATGCAAGAAGAGCCCACTGTCCTAACATGCAATTATACAATTCAATTCTTCATAAGAATAGATATACATACAATAATTTCTATCTATTGTATTTTGCACTTGCTCTGATCAAACATTAGTTCACATATCATCGACTTCACAGATATTGCATAGATTATATATGTCGCACACATCACGTATCACTCTTGTAGTGCAATTATCTTTGCAAGATAAGATCTTTACTTACATCTCGCATATTTGCATATCTCTACACAATCAGATTCATGTCTTCACACACTTGAAATAATAAGAAATAACTTATGGAATAATCGTTGAAGTTGATGAATGATCAACCCCACAGCTCCCAAGAATCACCTGCATGAAGGGTCAGTTCAAGAAGTTGGGTCTCACTTTTGGCTTGTTTTTCCTATTTTTAAAATTTCTTATCAATTGATGTCAAAATTTGATGCATTTAGAGATTGAATATAAACAAACTTCAAAAATAAAAAATATAGTGTTTTCAATCTACTTTTTGAATATGTAATTTATTTGTGTACCCATACATGATAGATTTTGTTTTTGGTATGGATATTTAAAAACCACTTTTTCAAAATGCCTGTTTCAGGACCATACCACACTTGTGTACGGACACCATAATTTGACACAAATAAATGAATTCTTGTAAATCCTTTTAAAGGGAGTTACCTAATACACCTAAGATTGATGGCAATATTTTTCCTTAATTTTTTATTGAATAATCTTTTTATTAATTATTAATTAGCTATAAAGGTAAATTTTAAAACCTCTCATGTATGAACACCATAATTTGATCAAAATTTCACTTTTTCCAAAAAAAAAAAACTAAACCTCAAAATAATTGTATGTAGATTCATGACATATAAATTAATTTAAGAAAAATTATAAAATAAAAAAGTTATTAAAGTTTTAGTGAACTTCACTATTTTACATATAGGTACCACCTTTCATTAAAAAATAATGCAAAAATAGTAAATAAAATCATAGCACTATAAAATTTATATTTCTGAAATTAGGATGGTGAGAGCTCTAATGGGTTTTTGTTGCATAAAATAATTTGATCGGGAAGACTCTCCAAAAATTATGGCAAGACATGAATTTGTTAGTTTAATGCCTTAGCCAAATTTTGAGAGGTTAAGGCATAGGCTTGGTCTCACCAAGCTTATCCCAAACCAAAATCCAAGGTAGGAGAAAAAAATTCTGCCCAATGTTCTAAGAAACAAGTACCCATTATTTAAGTTCAAAAAATGGGTACCTATTTTGAAAATGTCAAATCGACACATAAAAATCTCTTCCCCCCACCCCACAAAAAAAAAAATTACAATAGTAAGAAATGGGCACCCATTTCTAAAAAATACAAATCTTTTGTATTTTCAAAAATGAGTACAAATGGGTACTCAATTTTTTTAAAATTAGGTGCTCATTTTTTAAATTTTGGATCGGGCTCCCAAATAAAAAATGGGTAGCCATTTCTAGAAGAGCACAATTGCAATCCATGGACTTCCATAGAATTGTGACCCAATTTTGTGCTCTTACCCTGCAAACATATGTTACAAAAGATAGATGCAAAAAGCTATGGAGTCTTGAATAGCCAGATCCATATTTGAGACTTTCTTGATAAGTAAAAAAATAGATTGCTATAAAAAATGAATTATCACAAGTTCTTGTTTACAATGAGAGGTTGTCTTTATAAAGGAGATCAAAACTCCAAAAGGTAACGTAAAACTCTTTAGGGTATTTAATAATTATAAGATAATTATTAAATACAAAATAATAAATTACTTTAGGTTGTATCGTAATAATTAATAAAAGAAATTAATAATTAGATACCTAAAGTTTAGCTTAAGTAGACTAGAGTAAATTAGAAAATATCTAATTACTCTAACACACTCGTTAAGATAAACTTAGGGAGTAGTTAAAAACTTAGAAACTACTATTGAAAAAAGATTTGGGTCCCGACAAACAAGGCCTAATGAGGTACCCAAGCACAACCAAATCTCTATGAAATGGAGAAATAGAAAAAACTTAGTGAGAAAAAATCTACTCCAAAAAGAGATAGCTGAAAACTTAGTGAATGATTAAAGAAGCCTCTAACTAGAGGAATGTCCCAAAAGAGAGGAACAAAGAGTGATCATGAAGAAAACCACTAAAGCATGAAGAAGCTACAAACTTTATCAAAAGGAAACTATTGATCTGTAGAACCTCTTCTAAAATTGAAGGCTAGAAACAAAAGTAGGAATGAAAAGAAGAGTTTCTATATGGTAAACGATCCATCTCATTGAAATGCATAGGCATCCAACCACTACAATTGCCTAGTACATAAGATCAAGTACTAAATACATAGCTCACTCCAATGAACCAAGGAAGCATTAGAAACAATAGAAGAACCCCCCCTAATGTAGATAGGGCGAGGTGACAGGCAACTATGAAAGTGGGCCAATATATTTTGCAAAATAGAACCAATAACATCGAGAGTGCGAAAGAGTTGCAAACACCTATAAAGGCATGTGTCATTGACACATCATGGGGCTAATGTCATGGAAGGTACACTCACTTGACAAAGGAAGAGAGCACTATAAGGTCAATAACTATCCCCCCCATGGCACTTTATAATTTAGTGTGAGTACAATAAGTTATAATGATGAAAAAGAACCTGAAAAGGAAGGAGTGACACTTTATCTCAGTGTGTTTGCATTAAAAATACTTACAAATGATATCAATAATGATCAGAAAGGGAAAACAGCTAATAAAACATATATTACATCCCAAAAGAAAAGATCCCATGCCATGAAAACAATCCATAGACCTGAAACACCCAAGTTATCCACCAGAAAGAAAAAATATTGAAGACTAAATAGAATGTGCCTGGAATAAGCTCTAGAAAAAAAACCAGCATCACTAGAAAGAGCTTGAAAAGAGCTTTCCAATTATATAAAAAATTCCCAAATTGAAAATCGGATGCTCAAGATATACCTCCCGAAGTGCAAAAAAAATCTAAACTTTGAAAGTAGGAAAAAGAGCCAACACAGCATCAAAATTAAAAACCAACTATACCAAAGTGACAAGCTTAGAACCAACTTTCTAGCAATATCTTGTTTGCAAAAAATGAAGTTTGTATGCCCAAGATATTAGTAAAATAGTGAAGATAGGTCCAAATAGAGGCCGAGGAGGTGATAGGAAGTAGTGATGCAGTGCTGACATGGCACTAATGTCAACAAATGATGAGCCTAAATTTGATAGTCAAATGGACGTCAAGGTAAAAAAAATTCATAATGTTCGACCACCAGAAACATAATGTCAGACAAAGGGCTGGTGCTAGAAAAAAATTCCAAAAATGTTGAAAGTTCATATCTAAAAACCAATGTTAGATGTGATGTCAAATCTCTCACAAACAGAATAGGGGCACGAAGATATGAAGCTCTAATACCATGTTGAAGTTGATGAACTATCAATCCCACAGATCCCAAGAATCACATGCATGCAAACACCTGTTATAGAAGAAAGATGCAAAAAGCTATGGAGGCTTGAATAGCCAGATCCATAGATGAGACATTCTTGATGAGCAAAAAAAAGATTGCTATAAAAAATGAATTATCTCAAGCCCCTATTTACAATGAGAGGTTGTCCTTATAAACAAGATCAAAACCCCAAAAGGTAACATAAAACTCTTTAGGGTATTTAATAATTACAAGATAATTATTGAATATAGGAAGAGTATTTAACCTAGGTATTTAATAATTACAAGATAATTATTGAATATAGGAAGAGTATTTAGTCTAGGTATTTAATAATTACAAGATAATTATTAAATATAGGAAGAGTATTTAATCTAGCTATTTAATAATTAAAAGATAATTATTAAATAGAGGAAGAGAAATTAATCTAGGTTGTATCATAATAATTAATAAAAGAAATTACTTATTAGATACCTAAAGTTTAGCTTAAGTAGACTAGAGTTAATTAGAAAATATCTAATTACTCTAACAATAATATCCACATAGTCGAGTAATTATGACTTAGTAATTATTTTTTTACTAAAATAATTTCTCAAATCATACAATCCAATTCAATGCTATGCTTTTTTCTACTCCGGTAATTACATGTACTTCTATTTCAATCATAACTTGTGTTGTACTATCCGTACACATTTGCACATTAGTATACATCATCATGACATTGTCATAGATCTTTCCTCAACTATGCATGAGTTAACTCGCAATGAGTCATCTGTACACATCATATGTTCTCTTTGTGCTGCTATTGTGTGCTAAAATGTTGACACAGTTCTATGAATCATTATATCCAAGATTGCTCAAGAAGGAGATCTCAACTAGAAATCTATAGCTCTCTATTCATGGAGTATAAGGGTTTGTAATGGAGGCCCTTAGTTTGACTTAGTTTGTGCCCATGCAAGTACAACATAAAATGAGAGATTTAAAATTCAAAATATACATACAAATGAAGATGTAAGATAATCTAAATGGTAACAATCCAAAGCAATGCAAGAAATGAAATCTAATCTATGAAAGGAAATAACAATACAAGATTAATGATTAAAAAATAATGAAAAAAATAGAAACAAAAAATCATAACACTATAAAAAATTTATTTTTGAAATCAAGATAATGAGAAATCTAATGGGCTTTTGTTTCCTCAAAAGAAATGATCAAGAAGACCCTGTAAAAATTACAAGGCTGAATTTGTTAGTTACTTGCCTTAACCAAATCTTGAGAGGTCAAGACATACACTTGGTCCCTCCAAGCCTATCCCAAACCAAAATCTAATGTTGAAGAAAATAATCTTGCCAAATGTTCTAAGAAACGGGAACTTGTTATTTGAAATTAAAAAATGGGCACTTTTCTAAAGAAAAAAGACACCCACTTTTTGAAAAGTGGGTGCCCATTTTCAAAAAAAATATTTTTTTTCTTTTTGAAAAAATGGGTTCCCACATTTTAAAATTTGCATCAAGTGTCCAAGCCTAATATGGGTTCTTTTTTTTAGAAAAATGAGCACCCATTTCTAATAGAGTACGATCTCCATCTAAGAAATTTTGTGGTTTTAAGACCCAACTTCTTGTTTTTGCCTATAACTTGTTTGATTTGACATAACCCCAAGATAATATGTAGGGTGGTCAAGCTAGCAAACAAATTAGAAACAATTACATATGGATTATTCTAGCCACCAATGACTGGTTCAAAATAAACTTTGATGGAGGTTTCAAAGGGAATCCAAAGTCATCTTGTGCTAGATACACAATACATTCAAGATAGAGCAAGACCTTAGCTAGATTGTCCAAACTATTGGAACATGGCACAATTAAAGTGGCAAAATTCAAGGTTCCACATATAAGACTATCTTTATGCCAAGAAATGAAATTAAAGAGGATAAGATCTAAAGGGGTCTCTATAAATGTTGTCAATGTTGATATAGCCAAGCTAATACCAAATTGGAAATTGCATTCCTTAATGTTATCTTAAAGCTTATCATTATATTTGAAAAGTGTACATGGTCATTCACATTAATAGGGAGGGAAATATTATGGAATATGTACTGGATAAATAGAGAGCAGAAGGAACAAATTTGTAGTAGATAACAAAAGAATGAGAATAATTACTATAATATGAACAAAACCAAGTCAATAGAGAAAATCTAAGTAATTATCATATTTATAGTTAATTAAAAAATGAAAAAGTGGATGAATGCTTTAAAATAATGGAGCTACATGTGTCTTTACTTGGCATACAAGTAATCTAACCAAAGTTATCAAATAGGTACATGACTCCATGTCATTAGGTACTAGTAAGGCTAAAATAGAATTTTGACTAGACAAGATTGCAACAAAGGCAAGACCATTTTTGTTGGAACATGTAACTAACTTGGCTTGACAAATTTATCAATTCTCAACAAATCCAAACCTACAAAGGTGAAAATGATCAAGAGGAAGTTAGAGATCCATCAAGAGATGTTGAAGGAGTTGGTCCTTTCTCCCTTGTTGTGTAACAGTTGATAGATAAATTTAATATTTGTTTTCCTTCGGTACTTCCTTCATGGTTTTTTTACGTTTTTATATTTCAAAAGATCAGTGTATCTATAAAATATTTGAGACAACAGAAAATGTATTCTCAACTATTATTTTAGTTTTTTTAATATGATATTCTAGATGTATAGGTTATTTTTAGTACTATTAATAGTAATTATATCTAACCTATATTAAACTTTTATTTTACTAAGAAAAATCTTGACTTTGTACCCTTTTTTGCCAAAAAAAAATACAAAATAATCATTTTCAAATCAAATTTTACTTGTACTTTGCACTCCTGATTATTGAAATCCCATGTGAATCTTCTAAAAGATGCAGATACAATTCCAAATTTTATTATTCTAATGTAGTTTTAGCAAGAAAAAATTACTTCTCAAATCATTGAATAAATTAAATTGATTTCGTATTTCTTTATATATTTTTTTATTTTGAGCCATATATTTTTTTCTAGCTACTTCCATTTTGATGCTCAAAAATAAATGAAAAGTCAACCTTATGTTATTTTTTTAGTTAAATAGATATGATAAAAACACATAGAATCAATCTCATTCTTTATGTATATATCATTCAAATTCAACTTTGAAAAATTACTTTAATAAATTTTATCCAAAAGGGTCCTTTGAAAACTTAACATTCAAAATAATCATAGTACTTCATTCTAATTTCATAATTAAAATATGACTAATCACACATATATGTAACTAAAACTTAAAAAATATTTTTGCAATGGAAGAATCAATATGAAACCATTTAAGTTTATAATATGATAAATAGACATCATAAGTTAAGAATAACCCAACATAATATCTCATTATCAATTAAATAGATTAATACATAAAAAATTTATAGTCAACCTAGGATTTATTTATGGTTGTTCAAGACCTAACAAAATAATATCTAACAAATAATTTCATATTTTTAAACTACCAAATATTATAAAATATCAAGAATTAAATCATACATTACAATTTTTAGCATTATTTTTGCATTGAGCATGGTTTACAACATTAGTTCACAGTTCCCCATACCCCTTAGCAAAATTTGGTTGTAGAGAGATAGAATAGGACATTACAGAAGATAATCAATTGTATGATATAGTCTTGAGCTATGAGCTCTTCATTTTGGGTGAAGGCTATCAATTATGCCAACTATATTCAAAATTAGATGCTTCATACATCATTACAACATTTGACTCCTCAAGAGGCTTGCACTTTGTCAAGCCCAATGTTTCTAAATTCCACACTTTATGTAGTGAGGCTTGGGCATTTATTCCAGATGCTTAGATGAAAGCCATGAAGAGGAAGAGTTAGCCACTTAGCTTTGTTGGCTACTATAAGGATATGAAGGCATACAAGTTGTTTGATCCTAATTCCAAAGAGGTCTTATTTTAGGGAGATGTCTTGTTTAATGAGCGTTATCCTCAGATGGAGCTTCCAACACCAGTTTCTCCCTCATTATGTAGTACTTCCTTTTCTCCTCTATAGGATTACGTATCTTTTAAGGATGATCTCAATGTTGATCCTCCTTCTCCACCTCCACCAGATGTTTAGAGAGTGCCTAAATGGGATCATGATACTATTGATGTAGATGGACCTATGACAGGAGATGATTTAGATTATCATTGCACTCATGCTTAGACATCTAGTATTGGACTATTCATAAATACCATTTAAAATGATCCATAGATTTTTTCACAAGTGACTGGGACACTTAGAGTGTGATAGGGGTATGGATGAGGAGTACTCTTCTTTAATGTAGAACCACACTTGAAATTTTTTACCTCTCATCAGAAAAGAAGAAAGTTGGTTCATTGTCAATGGGTGTATCATACCAAGTATATTGTAGATGGTTCTACTCATAGGTACAACACATATTTTTGCGAAGGGATTTTTACAGGTTAAGGGTATTGATTACTCTGTGACCTTTGCTCCTGTCATCAAGATGAATACTATTCACCTTGTACTTTCTCTTGTAGCTTCTTAGGGATGGACAATATTTCAAATGGATGTGAAGAGATCCTTTTTGCATGGAGAACTACATGAGGAGATCTATATGGAGCAACCTGATGGTTTTGTGTAGGTTTCTTCTATGGCATGTAGAATTTAGAGGTCTTTATATGGTCTCAAGTAGGCCCATCGGGCTTGGTATGAGAAAATGGATTCCTTCTTGCTTGCTTTATAATTCACTTGTTGTCATTCTAATCTTATGGTGTAGATTCAACATGATGGGGCTGATTTATTGATACATGCAGTATATATTGATGTTCAAATTATTATAGGTAGCTCATCCTCTAAGATTTAGAGTTTTCAATGAGCTTTGAGAGAAAAATTTGAGATGATAGACCTTGGGCTTGTGCACTATTTTTTGGGCCTATAGGTTGTTCAATCTTAAGATGGAATAGTTATACTCTAGTAGAAGTAATGTCTTGATATGCTTTAGAGATTCAACATGCTTGATTGCAAGCCTTCTCCCACACCTTTTCAATCGAGTGTTGCTTTATTAACCACTTGTGCTCCTCATGTAGTGGATTCCACTTTATAAAAACAACTTGTGGGTAGTTTTTTGTATCTAACACACACACACACACACACACACACACACACACACACACACACACACATCCTAATATATCATTTGTGGTTGGACTTGTCTCTAGATTCTCACATGATTCACATGAGAGTCATTGGAAAGCTTCCAAATATATCTTAAGGTACATACATGATACTACATGTTATAGAATTCACTACGCATTAGGGGATCTCCACATTGTTGGTTATACAAACTCAAATTGGGTTGGTGATATTGATGATTGATGGTCTACTTCTAGCTGTATTTTTTTGTCTTGGTTCTAGTCCTATCACATAGTCTTACAAGAAGTAGCATGCTCACACATTATCATCTACAGAGGCATAATACAGGGAAACTAAGCTCGCTAGTTAAGAGACTTTATGGCTTTGACAGGTGATGAAAAGGTTTTGATTTCCTTCTAATAGTTCCACCTTTCTTTTGTGTGACAATCAAAGTGCTATACACATTTCCTGCAACCCAGTTGAGCATCAGAGGACAAAGCACATTGAGATTCATATGCACTTCATTAGGCATTTGATTCAAGATGACTCTCTTAGCTTGGAGTACATTTTCACTACTAAGTATGTTGCACACATCTTCACTAAACCTTTTGCATCCTCATTGTATCTTTAGTTGTGTTCTATGCTTGGGCTAAAGGAAGTTTTCCTTGAGGGGTCTTAGTGATGAGTCCTTCCTTCCTTTTTTAAAAAAAATCTTCTTCTATCTCTTTTTGGAGTAGGGTTTTTCCCACGTGGTTCTCCCCATTTCTCCATTTTTTAGAGACTTGGTTGGGCTAGGTACCTCATAAGGCAATTTTTTTGGGACTCATTTATGCTTTCAACATTGTAGTTTTCTTTTTGTTTTCATACATTATTTATAGCTACATTGTTTCTTATCTTAAGGGGGGAGGAGGGTGGGGGGTTGTTAGAGTAAAGAATTAGTTTCATTTCATTTATTAAATTACCTACTTAAGATTTCACTTCATGCATGTGCATTTCTATTTAACAATTAAATATTAATTATTAAATATCATTTATCTCTTAGGGTTTTACAATATCCTTTATTAGCATTGATCTATTGTATTTTCATTCATTCTTTTAGTCTAATAATATATTCTTGCATATTTTCAAAGCCAAACCCTTGCCTTCTCTTGTCTTTTTCTTCTTTGTGACAGGTTATTGCATGCAGGTGTTCTACTAGATATGTCAATTTGTTCTCATCAAATCCTTAATTGTTGTAAACCATCATGGAACCAAAATAACATCAAAATTGTACTAATATAGTTTTTGTATCACTAGGCAGTCAAAGAAAAATATCACTCATGATGGATTGGTCTACAATCATTTACAAATTCCAAGGATTGACACCACATATAACAATAATCAACATTGGTAGAAAGGGAGGTAGAACTTGAAGTTGACATTCATGACCATGTCTAGATTCAATTTACTAAACTACCTTCACATCCAATCAATGTTCTCCTTCAAGAGATATTTCAAAATACAAAGCAAGACATGTACACAATTCTTATAGATATTTGTTGTTACACATGTTAAACATTTTTTTGCAATTAAAATGACTCTAAAAACCAAATACTCATAACATAATAATAAGTTTCATGCATTATAAATACAAAAAAAGCTATTGATTCCAAAAAAATGTCTTGCTAGGTTTTTTGTAATGACAATAAAATGATTTTTCATTTGATTTGTATACTACTCATATTTTCAGACACCACAAGAATAATTTCTTGCAATATGTGGACTATGTTGAGCTTAACAATTAAAACTATTAAAATTGAAGTTCAAAACTTTAGGTTCTTCAAATTCACAAAAAATTGAGAATGTTCGTTCTTGATTGTTCTTAAATAGTCTAGTATGATATCTATAGTATACTTTGATACTGGTGTTGTACCTCCTTTTGATAGAAATACTAGTCATATATATCTAATTTTTTTCAAGAAAATTGCATTCTAATATACAAAAGCTCCTTGAAGAAGTTAATATCAACAAAGGTCAATTACATTGTTTTAAACAAATGTCAAACACCTCAAATTTGCTTAGACTCTTTTTGGAGTTGAAATACATGTCCATAAAATTTAAGTTATTTAAAATTTATCAAAAATATGAATTAGAGAATTTTATAAGTAAATCATAAAATTTATAATTAAATTCATTATAGTGAGAGTGAATATTCAAGTTCTTGCATCAATTCATCTTCAATTATAAATGGAGACAATATCTCTCTTTTAAGTTGATATTTGTTTTTTTGGGTTGAAATTGATCTTATCAACAAGAAGTTCTGCTACATTCATGACAATCTCCTCGAGTAGCTCTCCTTGGCATGAAAGAGCATTGAGGATTATTCAAAGAATAGAATGAGGAGAAAGTGAGAGAGAAACAGAGCAATGCACATTTGAGGTGAGTGAGGATTCATTGTCATTTCCATGGCATGTAAAGAGAGAGAGGGCAAGACAGATTTGGTGAGGAAAGTGTGTAAATGTAAATTACAACTATATAGAATGTATCTCATCATTGAAAGAGGACTAGATTTTGACAACTAATTTATTAAAAATGGATAGTGGAAGTCAGACGTTACAAGATGCTAATCTACTTCATAACTCGAGTCGGTGTCTACAAAAACTCTGGAAACGAAAGTTTAACGAAGTATTTGCATGAAAGATTTACAACAGCGATGGTTGTGAATAAAAACAAAGAAAGAAGGAAGTTCCAATCCTATGATTTTCAAAGTCCCCGTATGAGACCAAAGACTCTGGATTTTCATTGATATATTTTAATGCCCTATTTATAGTTATTCTTCGTATTTGTGGACTAGAAGCAATTTTTCTGTCCTCTTTCCAATTAAAAAGGAAAGTAAAGATTCCTCGCAATCAATTTGGATGATGTTAGTAGAGGCAGAAGATCAGATGTGATGGAGTATTTAATAAAAGAGATACTGCTAATGATATACTGCATAAATCCTCTTCATTCATCTCTTGCCTTGTCTTGCATTGCCCATTTTGACTACTTTTCCTCAAACATTGTAATGGTACGGGAAGCATTATATTTTCACGTGGCATCTCAACTTGAAATCATTTGTAGCAAAGTAAGTCCGTGATGGCTGTGAAAGGAAGAGAAGATTGGTCAAGATTTTGGTATACAATTTCAACGACATTCATTCATCAGTAATTGAAAATATGAATGACAACGCACACAATATACCGTGTGGAAAACACAACAATACTTAGAATTAAATCTCAACAAATTTCGCCATCCTCTTCCTTCAAATTTGATTTTGGAATGAGATAGATTCATCTTATGCATCAAATCTTTCGGACTTTGATGGTGCAGATTGCAGCGTGGCATGTCAAAAGCAGGAAAAATAAATGAAATCAAAGTCATTGAGAGTTATATCACGAGTGTGTGGGTTATGGAAATTCATCTTTAATGGGTCCAAATGATCTCGAGAGGCTCCCACATAGAAGTTTATGCTGATGTTTTTATTGTGGAAAATGAAATAGTCATAGTAACTCAAGGATTCTCAAAATTTGAATATCTAATAAACTGATTATCACAATCTTATGGAGAGATAAAATGAGAGCAAAGAGCAAGAGTGTGGGAGAGTGTGGGTGTAGGAATTGAAACAAGTTACAAAAAATCATGCTAGGGTATCTTTAGTTAGAGGATTTGACAATGAACATTTTGATTACTATGAATAGAATGATTGTGTGAATATCAATTATTTTTTAGAAGAAAATAAATTTTTTAGAGGCTTTAGTTGATGGAATATAAGTAATTATTCAAAGAGTATTTCTCCATTATCTTATGCATCAAATCTTTTCGATTTTGATTGTGCAACTTACAATGTGGCATGTTAATAGCTTAAAAAATGACAAATTAACAAATGTTGGCACAACATTATTGTTTAGAATAGACAAAATAAATTCAAATTCATTGAGAGTTATATCACGAGTGTGTGGGTTATCTAAATTCATCTTTTCTTATATTCTATTCAGTCAAAATGATCTAGAGACCTCCCACCTTCTAATTGTGTTAGGATTAAACCATAGACAAAAAAATAACAATTATATGCAAATATAACCAATAACATAAAATAATAGATCACATACAAAAGAACACAACACACCAAGATTTAACATGGTTCACCCAATCCCTGGGCTATGTCCACCAAATAACAAGTCTGATATTATTATGATCCAATGATTATAACTTGATTACAATCTGTAATCCCTTACAACTCAATACCACTGCAAGAACTAATTTTGCATCACAACTTAATGATAATACCTAACCCTAAGCCCTTTTATACAAGTATTTTATGCCATTTTAGGGTTACAACATGTTGGCCATATGTGGTATACAACATTTGCCACAGCCCAAAAAATACCTCAAAGAATTTATGAAGTATGTATAGTACTTTCCCGATTAGTCACCACAAACTAACAATCTCCCACTTGGGCATTGATTAGGCTCCACACTAAATAACAATCTCCCACTTGGAGATTGATCCTATAGCAATACTACTAACACATGGGGCTCCCACTAGATCAAACCACCCTAGACTCTATTGTTCTTTTATTCATATTTAGTCTAGAAGACCAACCAAAGTTGAAGAGGAGTTCAACTTCTCCCTTGTTACTACTTTTGTCAACATATTTGCGAGATTGTCATTTGTATGTATCTTCTCCATTTTTAATTGTCCATCCTTCAAAACTGACTGAATGAAATGGTACTGCAACTGTATGCGTTTGGTCTTTGAATGTAGAGTTGAATTCTTTGCAAGATGAATAACACTTTAACTATATGTAAACAAATAATTATTCTTCTGAGGGTGTTCCAATTCTTCCAAGAAGAACTGAATCCATATCGTCTCCTTGGTTGCCTCTATAGTAGCAACACACTCTATATCTGTACTGGTTAAGGCATTAACCTTCTGTAACCTAGAAACCCAGCTCACGCCCACCAACATTAAAGAAAAAACTTATAGTACTCCACCTGGTATCAATATCCCCTATCAAATTTGAGCCAACATAGCCCTATAAATCAGTAGGAAAGCCCCCAAAGTGTAAACACTTATTGGATGTTCCTCTCAAATATCTGAGAATTCATTTGACTGCATTCCAATGCTCAATTCTAAGATGACTCATATACCTACTAATGACTCTCACTGCATGTGCAATATCTGGCCTAGTACGTACCATAGCATACATCAAACTTTCTACAGTTGAAGCATAAGGTACCTTGGACATCTTAACCTCCTCTTCCTATGTCTTGGGACACATCTCTTTAGTCAACTTCAAATGACTAGGTAAAGGTGTGCTAACAGCTTTAGCATTCTCCATAAAAAAATATTGCAACACCTTCTCAACATAATCGGCCTGAGATAGCATCAATGTTCTATTCCTCCTATCTCTGCAAATCTTCATACTAAGGATTTGTTTTGCTGCCCCCAAATCTTTTATAGAAAATGCATGTGCTAATTGGTGTTTCAACCCTTAATGTGATCTATGTTAGACCCGGCTACAAGCATATCATCAACAGATAAACATAAAATAATGTAGCTGTCATCATCCAACCTCTTAAAGTAAACACAGTGATTTGAATGACACCTATTGTAACCATGCTCATGCATAAAATTGTCAAATTTTAGATGCCATTTTCGAGGTTCTTGCTTTAAGCCATATAAACTTTTATTCAATTTGCACACTAAGTTCTCCTTACCTTTGACCCCAAATCCTTGTGGCTAAGCCATATATATCTCTTCATCCAAATCACCATGAAGAAAGGTTGTTTTAACATCAAGATACTCCAAATGCAAATCTTCAGTAGCCACAAGACTTAAAATAGTATGGATAGAAGTCATCTTAACAATAGGAGAAAATATCTCATCAAAATCAATTATTTTTTCTGTGCAAATCCTTTTACAACTAACTTGGCTTTAAATATTTTCTTACCTCCTTCCTCTTTTTTCAACCTGTAAACCAACTTATTCTGTAAAGCCTTTTTACCTATAGGCAACTTGCACAAATCCCATGTGTTATTCTTCAGCAAAGAGTCCATTTCATCCTTCATTGCAAACTTCCATTGAATCTTAGTATCCACTTGTACAGCTTCATCACAACTTTTAGGCTCACCAACATTAGTAAGTAAAATAGAATACAAAGAGGGAGAAAATCTTTGTGGAGGTTTAATTTGCCTTGTTGACCATCTAACATTCATTGGTGTGTGTGGTATTTTTTTTTTGTGGTTGTTGCACATCATGAAGAATGGCTAAAACATTAGCTTTTGGAGTATCATCCAACACTACATAATCATCTTTTTTCTTCTCATGTTGCAACAACAGATCTTTGTACAACACATTCTCATTGAATATGACATCCCTACTTACAATTTTCTGATTTTCAAAATTCCAAATCCTATAACTAAATTCATTAATGCCATATCCAACAAATACACATTTCTTTTACTTAGCTTCTAGCTTGGTTCTATTTTTAGAATCTATGTGAGCTAATGCTTCACAACTAAAGGTTTTGAGAAAAGAATAACCCACATTCTTACCAGTCTATGCTTCCTTTGTACTACCATAGCCCAAAGGAGTAGAGGGACCTCTATTAATCAAATATACAACACTATTGATAGCCTCTAGCCACATCTGTAAGGGCAACCTAGCATGCAACCTCATGCTCCTTGCGTATTCCATTATAGTCATGTTCATACATTCAACCACTCCATTTTCCTATGGAGTCCTTGGAATATTTTTCTATCTACGAATACCATTAGTGGAGCAATAATCTTCAAATTCATGACTACAATACTTATCACCATTAACAGATCTAAAACATTTTAATTTCTTACTAGTCTCATTTTCAACCAAGCATTTCCATTTCTTAAAAGTTTGAAATACATTAGATTTTTGTCTAAGGAAATAAACTCATACCTTTCTTGTTGCATCATCAATAAATATAACATAATAATGAGAGCCTCTAAGGGAAGATACATGAGCCAGTCCCCATACATCGGTATGCACAAGCTCTAATTTCTCCTTTTTGTTTTCCTTCCCAATCTTCACAAAACTCACTCTCTTTTCTTTTCCATACACGCAACTTTTATAGAAATCCATATTAACACATTTTAGACCTTGTAAAACTTTCTTTGAATGAAGTGCTTTCATACCTTTCTTACTCATGTGCCAAAGCCTATTATACCACAACACTGTATTAGAATTTACAGTAGCTATTTGTTCTCCCTACTCAACTACAACAATTATTCCTGAACATTCATTTTTCTCTAAAACAATTAAAATAGAAGGAACAATATGACCTATACAAATATATAAGGTGCCTACTTTCACACCTTTTGCAATTACAAGGGAACCTTTTGAAACTTTCCAATTTTTGTCATTAAAAGTAACTACACAACCCTCATCACCGAGTTGGCCTACTAAAATTAAATTCTTACTCAGCCTTAGAACATGTCTTACCTCATGTAGTAGCCAATGATTCCCATTCTACAACTTAATTTTAATTTTTCTCTTTCCAACAATCTGACAGGGTTCATTATCCTTCAAATAAACAAGTCCAAAATCCCCTTGAACATAATCAATGAAATAACCTTTATGAGGTGTAGCATGAAATGAAGCACCTGAATCTAAAACCCATGAATCATCAACACTTTCTAAAGATAGAAGCAAAGCATCCTCTTCGGATTATTCACTTACCATATTTACCTCCTTGTCTCCATCTGGTTTATCTCCTTCATTTTTCTTTCAATTCCAACAATATTTCTTTTTGTGCCCTAGTTTTCCATAGTACCAGCAGGCATTCAGTCCTCTTGATTGAGACCTCCTCCCCTTTGACTTTTCTGTTGATTTCCCATGATTTCCAGAGTTACTTCCTCTCTTAGTAATTCTGCCACTACTTTGTGCATTCAAAGCACTTCCCAATGTAGATCCACCCAAGGTTTTTCTATGATTTTTCTCACTCAAAACAACACCGATCACATCTTCAAATTTCAGGGTACTAGATCCAGAAACAAAATTACTCACAACCATTACCAAGCCATTCCAGCTTTCACACAAAGAACAAAAAATCAAGAGAGCCCTAATTTTTTCATCAAAATTGATACCCACAGAAGATAACTAAAGAGTAATAGTATTAAACTCATTTAAATGATCTACAACAAATCCACATTTTGCCATTTTCATATTAAATAAACGCTTCATGAGAAATACCTTGTTTGAAGCAGAGGGCTTTTCATATAGTTTTGCTAGGGTTTGTATCAAATCTTTTGTCATCTTTGCTTTTGTAATATTAAATGCTACTGATGCTTTTAGGCATAATTGAATGCTTCCAAGTTCCTTTCTATCTAAAAGATCCCATTCATCATTTGACATAGATCCCTGATTCTGGCTTTGCCTTCCAACAGCTTCCATAAATCCTATTGATAAAGATAGTCTTCCATTTGCATCTTCCATAACTAGAAGTTCTGCCTATTAAACCTGTCAACCCTCAGCTTACCCTCATCTACCATCGCTCCCACTCAACTGTGAGACTTTCTTGCATAAGATAACTGAAAAACAACTAGGCTCTAATACCACTTGTTAGGATTAAACCACAGACAAAAAAATAATAATTACATGAAAATATAATCAATAACAAAAAATAATAGACCACACAGAAAAGAACATAAAACACCAAGATTTAATGTGGTTCACCCAATCCCTAGGCTACATCCACCAAATAGCAAGTCTGATATTATTACGATCTAGTGATTATAACCTAATTACAATCTGTAATCCCTTACAGCTCAATACCGCCACAAGAACTAATTTTGCATCACAACTTAATGAAAATACCTAACCCTAAGCCCTTTTATACAAGTATTTTATGCCATTTTAGGGTTACAACATGTCGGCCATATGTCAGCCATATGTCAGCTACAACATTGGCCATGACCCAAATTTTTTTTTTGGGATGCTACCCTGAACCCCCAAAGAATTTATGAAGTATGTATAGTACTTTCCTAATCAATCACCACAAACTAACAAATTTTATGTTGTCATAAGAAAAATGAAATAGGCATAGTATGTCAAGGATTCTCAAAATTTGAATACCTAATGAGTTGATTATCACAATCCTAGATAGAGGTAAAATAAGGGTAAATAGCAAGAGCGTGTGTGTAGGAATTGAACTAAGTTAAAAAAGAAAAGAAAAATTATGTTATTTTACTTTTAGTTAGGGGATTTGAGAGAACATATGTTGATTAATATGAATAGAATGATTGTATAACCATATCAATTATCTTTTAGAAGAAGATTACCTTTCTAAAGGCTATAACTAATGGAATATAAGTAATTGTGCAAAGAGCATTTTTCCAATGATCAAGAAGCACATACAAATGTGTTTCTCCAACTACAACATTGTTCACTTCCACCTAAATCTACATGAGAGGATTAGAACATCTAATAAAAAAATTATATAGAAAATAGAAAGCATCAATATAATAAGCAAAAGATATAAAAAAACTCATGTCTTTCCAAATACCAAGTCCCTTATAAATTAATTAAATCTAAGCTAAACTTAAGAGTGTTTTCCTATTACTAAATAGCTAGCTATAGGTCATTTTCTTGGTTAATATGATTAAGACAATTGTCATCCTCCAAATAATGATATCTTATGTTCTGCATCTAGGGATTTTATTTCTGTAATTTTATAAGAATTATTTTTATCTCGTGTAATCTAACTCATTACAATTTGAACCTCAATATCATATTCTCTCGTAAATCAATTCTCTCTCAAGGTTGAGTAAATATATAAAGACATTTTCTCTTTAGATATCATAGAAATTTTGGTTGTAGTCAATTTTTTGGAGCAATAGGTTTAATTATCAATTCCAATGTGCTAGATAATTAGTCTTCATAAGGTAGAAGATAATAAATTTTACAAACATATCATGTCATATGAGAGATAACGCGATGAACTAAATTTAAATTGCAAACAACATTCCATACAACTCTAAATACTCTCTAGAAAAGAATTATAACTTTACTAACATGCAACCTTAAGACACTATTAATTATTGATTAATAACCATAGTAGTTTGGCATAAATTTTAAAATACAAGGTCACATTCCAATATAGAAATGTGTATCATTATTCACACTCATTTATCTCAACCTTGTCAATAGACATCACAATAATAGTGCACAAATCTAGGTCAATATATTTTTGGAGAAGTGCATGAAAATGGTATAAAAAGGTAGGCAAAAAGTGTCGTCCCCCCCCCCCCCCCCCAAACAAAAAAATTATTTCATTTTTTAGCAAAACATAACATAGTATTTGGTTTGTTTATGTCTATTTATTTTATTGCATTTAGTATTTTCAAAATTCATTAGTAGAAATACAATTAAGTATGTGTACTAAAAGTCTTTTTTTTTTTAAAAATTATTAAATACATTTTTAATGATCTTTGAAAGTGGATATATCAAAAAGAATCTCACAAGGTTCAATTTGCATGGGGAAGATATACACTCAAGTTTTGTAATGATAAACTTTAAGAGAATCAATTATTAAAAGTTAGTAATAAAATATTCTTTCACAATTGCAAGTGTTCTTAGTTATGACAAATCTTATGATAATTTAAGGTGTCTTAGAACATTTATCATACTTATTTAAGGAAAATTTTGGGCACCCAACTTGGAGGTATGCAAGATGGGTTAGGAAATAATTTGGTACCCATATTATCACCAATTGCTAAAACTAAGACACTCACATTAGGAACTATTACCAATAGAAGGAAATATTACATCAACTTAATGCCAAAAATAGAAAATTCTTGATATGGGATAGGGTGTGTCGTTGCAATGAATCGAGACTCATAAAAGTAGAATTTATAACATGTCTCCAAGAGATGAGATTTCTCATTCATACTAGTCCAACTCTCCTAGAGAAGACATTTATTGCATACTCATCATGATTCTTTACAAGAACTTCATGCATGATGAGAACCATTAACTTAGTTAATTTAAATAATTTCAATTTTTTGTTATATATTATTTAATTGTATAATATTATTAAGGAGACCTCAATTCCAAATCATTTAAATTGACTTTCAACATCTATTTTTAAAAAAAAAATTCCACCAAAAATCTAATAGATTCAACCAATTGCCTTTAATATGTGTTCAATTATTAAAGATACATGTATTTTATACATTAATTTTTTTTTCATATATCTTTAAACACATTTAGAAATTAATAATATTGAAAATAATTTTAATAATAATTATTTATAACAATAAGTTTTTGTTCAAATCAATCATTTAAAATTGAACACAAAAATCAACGAATATATATGTTTGTATGTATGTATGTATGTATGTATGTATGTTGGCATAAATATTTCCTATAACACTTTGGGTTATGTGCATGATCATGGTCAACCAAACTATGCTCTTAAATGACAATAAAAAATCAACACATTTGGGTTATGTCAACTTGACATGTAATTTTCTACTTGTTATAAACTTTATATCAAAAAGTTGAGAGAAAAGAATCTCTAGAAAATTGAATTTAGTTTCTAAACTACTAAGACTTAACTAAAAAGTATAAAAATTGATTGGTCAAAATTTTGAATTTTAATGTAATAATACCAAAATTTTAGGACAAAAATAAGAAGTAGATTTATGTCTAACCACCTTAATCAAAATCAAATGATGATATTTTCTGGTAATATTATAGATATAAGAAGTAGACTCATGTGTATATATGACACATTTTTTTGGGTATTTTTATTCTAAATAAATAAATAATTATTAATTTTCTATTTTAGTATTTTTGGAATAAAACAACTCTTGTGTCTAACCACCTTAACTAATTCAAAACTCTATAAAATTTAATTTATTTTTCCCTTATAGTAGAAGAAACATAGAATGTGATGCATCATTTAGATTTCAAAAATGTTATGCCATTTGAAAGTTATAGTTATTTTTCAATTAGTGTGAGTCAGCACTTTATATGTAACTTCATTAGAAAATAAGTAATAATTGCTTACTGAACTCGTAATTTGAAAAACCTTACATTTATGAAAAGCTAGGAATATTATAACAAACCCTTTTCATTTCATCAAGTTTTGGTGAAAAAAAAGTCGACAGCTACATGTTTGAAGTAAAAACACACATGAGAACAAGCCAAAAACACATTTTCAAGATGTTTTTAAAGTTGACCATACAGAGTTGGTATCAAAAGATCTAGTAGGCCTTATAAAGGTATTAATTATTTTTGTTTAGTATCAGGATGGCTGGAAAAAAAATTGGAATAGATTTTGAAATGCTTTGAAGCATTTTAGGACTACATATTTTTCAAATCACCACTTTTTGTTTCACCATGATCCTGTACATACCCTTTGGTATTATGATATTGACTATGTTGGGATTAAGGTGTCTCAACCTTAGAATCCTAACATGTTGATTTATTGATTTATCTTAAGTTATTAATTTCCTAAGTTACCATTCACTTTGTGGGACCTCCTGGTGAGGTGGCATCCTACATGGTGGGTGATGAGATGGCATATTCCATATTTTCAAGAATTTGGTACTCACTTGGAAGTTTCTAAGTTATTGGAAGATATTGTTATATATTTCCTTTTGGTTTGGAAATTGTTTTTGTAATTTCCTATGTAAACTAAATAGTGTTGGTTCACAATTTCTATTTTGCATTGGAGTTGTATTTTAGCAACAAACATTTATGGTGGAGTTCACTTCTGACAAGTGGTGTGAGATAAGGAAGGTTCCTAATTCTAGTCATGGTAATTTCTATGTTGTACTTCCATTATAATTAGCAAGATGACAGTTATGGATGAGATAGGGGGTGTTGCCTTGGAAGTTGCTATGAGTAACGTGTCATAGAATTAGCAAGTTTATTGTGTTGTGACACAATTTACCTATTAAGCATTGAAGATTATTTTTGAAACCATACCTCTTGTGTTGAGCTCTATATATGTTGGTTCCTTTTCTTATTACTAATGTGAGAGAGAGTGAACGAGTTTATTCACATGATTGTGCTACCAAATGTTCTCTAGAATGGAACAAGATGTAAATGTTCATGTGAAAGCTTAGAGCCTAAATAATTATGTATTGTAACATGTTGCTAATTAATACATTGGAACGATGTTTTGGAGTGTGGGGTTTTTTACCTGGAAGGGTTTTCCCCATGTATATTTGTGTTCTCTATTCTATTTAATTCTTCTAGTTTCATGATTGTATAATAATAATCTATATATTTCACAATTATGCTGAAATTTATTTAGATCGGTAAATTGCAATCACTTTCCTTCAAGGTTTTAATTGTGGGAAATCAACTATGTATGTCTTTTCTTTTATGACATAGTAGTATGCACTTGTATTTGTTTATCAGAAGCTATTAAAGGAATCATTAGATATAGGATGTGCCTTCTAATCTCATATGGCTTTCTGGGATGATCTCATTTCTCTTTATTTGGTATCAAAGCTCAATTTTGTGAATTACATGTTAGAATTCACACTATTTCTAGTTCTTTTATTTCTTCTATTAAGATTTCTTATGTTTTAGAGCTTGAAGAAGTTTTTTTTAAAGGAATTGGATAATAATTAATCCTTTGATGAGTAAAAGTCTTTTAGTTGAATTAGTTTTTCAGGAGACAACAAACATTTCTTGATGGATGGTGAAGATAGAGAAAATAGAGTTGGTCATGTTAGGTCCAAATGACATTTATATGGAGCTCTTGGTAGACAATACAATAATTCTTGATGCATGGGTATTGGAAGGTATCTCTTTTGTTACCTGTTATGCATATAGGTTATGGCGTTGATCATTGGATGATCTTGAAGCTTCTAGATAGCCTACTAATCTTATAGATGAATGTACTAGTAGTGGTTGTGAAACTAGTCTACAAGTGGGCCTAGAGTTCTTGTACTATATTTTTATCTTGGATTCTTATACATGTATGGCTTGGATTCTTGTTTTTTGGATCTAAGGGGTTTATTGATTTTCCTTAAAAATCTATGTTAATGTTCATCTATGATAATCCATTATTCTAGGTTTAGTTATTTGATGTTTTTCAAACTTTTGACTTTTCCAAATGAGAAGTGGGTGTGGATGTGCATGGTGTTCTTAAACACAATGTTTTTGCAAGCATTTCATGCTGAAACAAAAAATTGTGGCTTTTTGTGGATCTTTTGAAGAGCAATTTTGTAGACTCTAGTTCCTTTAGGGTGTTGCTGGATGAGACAATTTTAGTTCTACATGCATGCATGTTTTGTTCATGGTGAAAGGAGGTGTGTTTCTTTCTCTTCCTAGAGATGTTGGTATGTGATCAGTCACTCAAGATTTCAGTGGTGATGCTTTTTTGGATTCCTAGACTATGGTGCATGATGTGGATATAATTGGTAAAGCATATTTATACTTGATCTAGTCTTTGAGTCATGTTGTCTACATGATTATTCTCTTTGATCTCATTTGTTCAAGTCACTAATGTGGTAGTGGGTTTTCATGTTGCAATGATTAGATCTACAAGTCATGTAGATGGGTGGGTACACCACCCATTTATTTGCAGTGTGATGGATTGGATGTGGATTTTCTATATCCACCATATTTGATTTGGTGTTGGTGAAAACTTGTTAGCTAGCCTTGCTTGTGGGAACTTGTACATTTTTGTGGTTTCTTTGGGATGAGTGGATGGATGATAAGTGACTAATTAGAGAGTCAGTTATGGGATTTTAAAGCATGGTGAATTTCATTAATGTGAAAATCTTGGTTTCACTTAGTGTGATGTGTGGGCCTATATATTTTCAAATTTGGGGGATGGTGTTTCATATGCTTAGATATCTTAGTATCACATTTTAGTGGTAGCTTTAGTAGTGGCTATATTTCTCATCAGAAGGTGATGAATGATCTTCTTTAGTGTTGCAGATGTTGGAGGATATCTTTGATCCTATTGCTACATAAGGGTCTTTCATATTTTTTGGTTCACTAGTTGGAGATGGTATCTTCATGTGATTGGAGATGTTGACATCTTTAGGATTCTAGGAGTCCTTGGTAAAGATGTGTGGTTTATGATTTCATAATTTAATATGGTATCATGGTGGGTTTTATGTCATAGTTTTTTCTTGATTACCATTTTAGAGTTGTGACATGATATAGCAATTTGATATGACCAAATGGAGAATGTTATCTCTTTGGAGGAGATGATTTAGATCATATTATCATGATTATGTTATTGAATTCATGGTTGGATCTTTAACATTGATCTTGGTTTAGTTTCTTGGTATTGAGTGTTTTGATCATTTGCTCAATACTTCGTGGCAGTGCTATGTTGAAGTGGTTACTTGCATATCTTAGAGGAGCATTATCATTCCTTGTTCTTGGTCTACATTGTAGTTTATCACTAAGAGGTAGTGCCCAATGTTACTTTTAGGTGATTTAGACTTTCTTTCATATTCATGGATCTTGAGCTTGTTGATATCTAAGCCCAAGTTGTCTATTAGTGTCCAACACTTAGTCATTTCCAAGGTAACGTTCGATGATCATCACTGTGATCAAGGCATCCAAAGAAGATTGAGTTACAAAGGACTTCTCTACATTTCTTTATAAGTTGAGGAAGTCAAAGATTTCCAAGAAGCCCAGTAGAGACCAATTTAGCATACATATCAAGTAACACAAAAAAGATTGAGCATTCAAAAAGTTAGCTAATGGTGAGTGAGTTAGTGTATACAAAGTTTATAGAAGTTGAGTGACAACATGAATGATAGTTATAACTGAGCATTAGAACATTCAAGCATTGAGTAAACTAGTTTTGACATATGAGTGTGTAATTTCATAAACACTTATGTAAATCATTTTAGCCAACTTCTACAAGACTTTTAAAGATTGTAGAGACAATTAAGGAGGAGGTTATATGTTTTTCAGAAGGCATCAATCCCAAGAAAAGTAGATTAACTAATCAAAAAATCAAAAGGGAAAATGATAAAAGGATGAAATATGCATTGTTGATCCTAATCTAGAACTTTGTACGATTATCTATTTAAGAATGGCTCCTATCCTAGGATCATAATGAAGATGGTGAATGAATGTGAAGGAGAAAGAAAGCTAAGTAAAAAGTGAAGCAAGGATAAGTCTAAAAGGAGATCAAATAGAGTAACCAAGTAGTGAAAGACAGAATCGGGGAAAACTTTAAGAAAACCTTCGTTTAGAGAAATCTATAAAATTTTCATGAATCAAACATTAGTTGAGGGGGAAAATTTAATTTCTACTAGCAATTTTTTTCTTTAAAGGAGGAATTTTTTAAATTTTAGTGGAAATTTTTTTCAATCATAAGAAAAATCTATAAAATCCTAGAGAATCTTTTTTTATTGTAGAAAATCATGGATAGAAGTACACATACCTAGAAACCATGATATTATTATTATTATATGGAGCCTAATTAATTATCAAACTTGAAGGTTAAATTTAACCCACTTTTATCATTATAGTTTCCCTCCAAATTATTGAATGGTGGTTTAGGGGAGGAACCCACACTATTTATAATTGTTAGATTATCCTAAATCAATGGCCTAGATCCTATTTTGACCCAAAGTTTTAAAAGGATACCAAGTTTTAAAGAAAGTCCCCAAAATAAAGATAGGTGAACCCAATCAAATCTATTTTGGGCTAAAGTGAGAAAGGATAAAAAGTTCTTTGGAATAGACACATGTCAAATCTACTACTCAACCTATAACCTAACTTAAATTCTTATCAAATATTGTTGAATATGACCATCAATTATAACCCCCCATGGAAATTGTAAGAGAAAATATTTAATTTTCTATGTGGAAGAATTAGATTCCATTGGTGAAGTCATCATTAAAAAATGGTACTTTTGTATTATTATTGACAATTGGGCTAAGCATGGGACCCAATTTTCATAAAGTACAAGTGAGATAAGCACCCCAAAATTGCAAAAAAAAGAGCCAAATTTGTGCTCCTTGATGAGTGAGATTAGCCAATTGGAAAATATTAACCACTAAAGTTATCCTTGGATAGAATAAAGATATTAGATAAGGAGATTAGATTGAGATTTTGAAGAGAGGAGATCCATAATAATATTTTAGAAAAAATTGAAGGATTGGGTACTAAACTAGTTATAATAGATCAAGTCAGGAAAAATCTCTTAACAAAGTGGTTCTAACAGACCTATTCAAATCTCCTAACATATTCCTTTCTTTATTGTAAGTGTAGCATCCTTTAATAGGGTAATACCTAGTAGTCTGAAATGCTCTTACCAAGGCAAACCCCACAGAAGGCAGATCATTAGATATAATCAAATTGTCTCACAAACAAGAAAACCTTTTGTTGTAGCAATAAAGATTTGTGGTTTCATCCCCACCTCAGTTCTACCTCCAAATTCAAGTGTTTTTGGGTTACCAAAATTATTGTGTTATGTGTTGATATTTTTCATGAATGTTATGATTAGATATATTTCATTTTAGAATTACAAGTTTATGTTTATATGGTACAAGATCTGAGATATGAGATGGATTAGGTGTGAATATAGTTAATTGTTTATCAGAGAAAATTTGTGTGGATCTTGATCCGCACCACCCCCCATCTCAATATCTTGTTTCCAATTAAGATTTTCAATAGAGCTATAGTTAGATGGTTCTAAAGGATTCATTATGAGAGATGGGTAACATGATTATCTCCTTGAGATTTTTTTTCATTTATTATGAAAATACGAGATGGTAGTGAGCTGATTTCTTGAAATGGGAAATGGAGTTGTTTGATCTTCTTTAAGAGGCTTACATACATATATATTCAAAATATCATGTTATGTTTGATCTCTTGAGGTTGAAAAATTTTGGGTGTTGTTGTGGCTTTTCTCTTTGGGTTGTGAAGGAGATCATACCTTTCATAGCTGATATTTAGTGTCAGAAACTATAGCTGGAATAATTGTTGTATTGCCATTGATGTCAAATCTACTCATGACACATGTTTCTATCTAATCCAAATTTCATATCTATTTGATTGATGAAGAGGATTTGAGAAGTTTCTCATAACAAAAGAACCTAGAGGAAAGGTTGAGTTATGAAAAGTAAGCTATAATAGACATTTGACTAGTTAGGATTTGACAAGACATAGTGATTGTTTAAATCATGTTGATAAATAGTAATGTTCAAGGCTTGATAGTACAAGATGAGATAGATCACTTATCTATGACTTGATTGACCAACAAAGTAAAAGATCAAGGAATTTTGAAAACTATGATGAGTGATCCTAGTGTCAATTGAGCCAAAGTAAGTGTCAAACAAATTCAATGTTGACTGAGCCACAGTGTTGATGCTAAGCTAGAAGATCTATAGTGACTGAGATAATTAGTAAAGACCAAGTATCAGAACTTAGTAATTGTCGAGTGACAAAATTTTTAATGTGTATGAGAAATTGTGACTTCTAGTCAACTATTTTTATTTCTTGGGATATGGAAGATGTGTTGAAGATAAGATTGATGAGTTGGGCCATTTCATTCAAGGAGAGGATTAGGTAAGATGCCTAATGAATGAATTCAAGGAGAAGTTCTAGAAAAGAAGGAAGATCAACATATACAATGAATTTGTTGAATCAAATTGTGAACCGTAAAATCTATGGTGATTGTGAAAATGAAAAAGGATCAAAATTACCTATTTAAGGAGGCATAATTGAAAACTTAAAGTGTGTGAAGTATGAAATGAAAAGAGAAGAACATAATAGAGAAGTTATGCATGTTTTTAGTAAGATGGAACAAAGATGATGAGGTCAATATGAGAATATTAGTGGAAGTCTTAAGTTTATTATAAAGAGAAGGGTGAATGCTTGAAAGGGATGCAAAGCAAATCAAGGGAAGAGGTGACTAGAAGGCTTATCAAGGAATCAACAAATAAACTAAATAGAGATCTAAAATTGCAAAGTAAGTTGTAATCATACAAATGAAAACCCTTTTGTCTTCTTTCTAATCATTGTAAATAGTTTGTAGTGAAATCCTTTTAATCAGAGGTTGACCTAATAGTCATATATGACTTAATAGTCCTTGTAAATCCTTTAAAAGGGTGACATTCTAATGGAATGATCTAAAGTCCTCTGACAAGGACACTCTTAATAGGGTGATTAAATCCTCCAATCAGGTTACATTTAATAGTGTGTATTGTAAACCTTTAACAGTGTTGGCTCCTAATAGGACTTACTTCTAAAGAGTGAAAAATGGTGACATGTTGCCAATGACTTTTCCCAAATTGGGTTTCCACATTAAATCTTACTATCAAAATCGTGTTGAATGTTTTATGGTGTTTTATATTTACATTTTTACATTCAACAAAGTCTGTTATCTTAGGATAGTGAACTACTAGTTAATTTTATTACAGAGATTGCAATAGAGATTGAGTTACAACAAGATAAGCATAACATATAATGTTAAAGTGTTTGATTTCTCACTTGGTACTAAAGAACCTTGAGTAATTGATTGACCCCCACTCTTAATTATTCTAAACATTCTAAAAATTGGTATCAAAGCACCAGTGCTTATAGAGAGAAGTTTGAAGATACTTGAAGCTAAAGATCATGACTCGCAAAAGGGAGGTACCAAAGTTGAACAAGGAAAACTTTCTTGCATGGAAAATGTTGATGAGGTTACATATATCTAGTATTGGTGATTCTGCAACAAGCTTTGTAGACAATGAATATGTGAAGATAGAAAATGTTCATCTGACTAGTCAACAGCTCAAAGAAAAGAAAGAACACAATCAAGCAATGTTGGAGATTGCTTCAGCCCTAAGATATGCAAATTTTTATGATATAAAAGAATGTGATAATATAAAATAGATGAGAAATAAATTAAATACCATATATGGAGGAGATGACAATGTCTTAAGAGACAAACTAGAAAGACTGAGAGGAATATTTGATGAGATGAGAATGCTGGACAGTGAGAACATTGTGTAGTATTACACAAGAATCAAGGAAGTTATGAATGTTATTCAAGGTGAAAATGGAGAAATTAAAGATGAGACCATGATAAGAATGGTATTGAGAATTCTACTTGTATATGACATTAAGGTTTCTACAATATAAGAGATGAAATGTACTCAAGGTAATAATTTGACTTTGGAAGGTGTAATTAATAGACTTACTACTTTTGAGATGTCTAATTTTGATAACTACACACCTGCTACTATTGAATGTTCTTTTAAATCATAATTGGTTCTTAGCAAAAGAAAAGGCAAACATGTGAAGAGTGACAGTGACACTTCTGATGATGAGCTTGATGAACTTGAAGCACTTATTGCAAAAATATTTGGAAGAGGTAGAGGTAAATACATAGATAAATTACCTATAATTTATTTTTCATGCAACAAGGTTGGTCATATAGCTCCAAGATGTCCTAACAAAGAAGACAAGGATGAGAGAAAGAAAAGAAAGTACAAATTAAGGAGACATGACCAAGAATACAAGAAGAACAAGGATTACAAAAGTAAGAAATCTTGTTATTGTGTTGAACAAAAAACTAACACTAAATCTGAAAGTAATGATGGTGAAGTTGTCTATGTTGCTATGAAAGAGATTCTCATGAAGATGAGAAAAGTGCTTTATTTTCTTATGTGAAAAAAGTGATAGATGGATAATTAATAGTGGTTTCTCTAATCATATGGTTGGTGATAGAAATAAATTTGAGGATATTAGACCATACAAGGGTGGTTATGTTCAATTTGGTAATGATATTCCATGTTTTGTGAAAGGTAAAGGTACAATTCAATTGACTAACAAAATCACGTGTAACAATGTTTACTGGGTGGAAGGACTTAACTATATTTTGTTGAGTGTTTTATAGTTAAACATATTAGGATACAAGTTGAATTCCATCACCAAAAGGCCAAGATATATGATGTTGATGGAAAGGTTCTTGGAAGTGGTGATCAAACACAAGGTAATTTGTTCTATCTAGATTTATCTAATGAGACATGTTTGTTTAGACAAGAAGAAGAAGTTTTCTTATGGAACAAAAGGTTTTATCATGTAAATTTTAATAATTTGGTGAACATTAGTAAAATGAAGAAAGTAAGAGGATTGCCAAACCTAAGGAAGCTTGATAATGCTATGTGTAAACAATGTCAATTGGGAAAAATAAAAATGTCTAGTTTTAAGAGAAAAATATACACATCTAGTGATATTTTGGAATTGGTTCATACTAACCTTTGTGGAGCTATTAATGTTTAGAGCTATTGTGGAGATAAGTATTTCTTTCAATTTGTTGATGATTACTCTAGGATGATGACTATGATGTTTATCAATGTTAAATATGATGACTTTTAGTTATTTAAGTGGTATTTGGAAAGAGTTGAAAAAGAAATAGGGAAGAGTCTAGAGTGTTTGAGACTTGACAAAGGTGGTGAATTTATTTCTAATGAGTTCAACACATTCTAAAATGATAGAATAATTAAAAGACAAATGTTAGCACCAAGGACCCCTCCTCAAAATGGGATAGGTGAAAGGAGAAACAAGTCAATAATGGATTGTGCTAGAACATTGATGATGGAAAATAAGGCATCATAGAAATATTGGAGAGAAGATGTTAATACTAATATTTATACCTTGAACAGAGTATAAGTCAAGAAAGGTACAAATGCTACACCTTTTGAACTATGGTATAGATATGCTCCTCATGGGAAATATTTCAAAGTATTTGGAAGAAAATGGTACATATTTCAAGATAATAGGAATGGAAAACTTGATGCCAAGAGTGATGAAGTTATATTCCTATGATATTCCACCAAGAGTAAAGCTTACAAGTATTTAAACTCTAACACTAACAAAGTTGTGGAAGGTGCAAATGTGAAATTTGATGAATTTGTAGAAAGAAATTATTTTGAATGTAAGGAAGAACCTAAAGATTATAGTACATTCATCTATGTGGATAAAGGTTCTCCCAACACTCCTATAGAGGAAAAAAATAATTTTTTAGTTTTCCAACAAATAGGGAATGACAAGGTGAAAAAATAGGTTGTTGAGAAATAGACAATGATGTAGGAGCATCTAGCGGTGTAAGGGCAATCCTGTATGACCCAAAAATATGATTAGTTTAGTTTTTTTTTAATGTGTTTTTATTTTTGAATACCCATTTGGGTCAAATAGATATTCCAACTCCCATAGTTCCAATATTGGTTTTCTAGGTTAGTGTTTTTGAGTAGCTTGGGATATCGGTCAATGTAAAAAATAGGTTATTTTATAATTGAGCTGTAATTATGATGAGTTATAGGGTGTAAGTTGGAGGGCTGATTATAATTGTAATTTAAAGCACTCTAGAAAAAAAATTGGGTTAAAAGGATTTACGATTTCAAAGTTATTACAATTTTAAGTTTCTTGGAGACCCCCTAAGAGCACTTCAAAGTCAAATATGAGGCATTAAATGGCCTCATATGGGCCCAAAAATTTGGGGATGAGTGAAGCTCTCCATAAGGCTATATAGCACTTGGAGAGCTTTCTAAAAATTTAAATGACTTGTTAATCAGAGTCTCAAATCAAAAGTTATGCCTCCTAGAAGTTGGACTACCATTTTTGGATTCTTCTAACTTTGCACTAACTTCTGACATGTTCTCTAGAACCTTCTATTTTGGTGGTGGATTCCAAATGGCATATTATAAAATGTATTCCTAACCCTAAACCTAATTTGGGTTTATTAAGGTCATTTCTGGCATTTTGAACACAATTTTTTGGTGGAGTTTGGGAGAAGGTATTGTGAGGAGTGTTTGTCTCCAGAATTAGACAACATTGTAAGCCCCTAGGGCATGTAATTGAGTCTATTTTTATTTTAAAAATGCAATAGCATATCACTTATAATAATAATATTCCCCTTTTCTTGTTGTGTTAATTTTTTATTGGGTTGTGCCCTCATTAAGTGGTATTAGAGCTAGATTTTGCTAGGTGCGTAGACAGAGCACTGACTATGAGGTAGTTTGCACTAGGATTGTGTGGTTGTGGGTTTTGATATAGCAAGAAGATGCCTCAATGAAGGGAGCATGGTTTAAGGGCTAGAGTTTTTCATTCTAAGATTAGAGCCCTCCAAAGACAAGTTCATGCACTACAAGAGGAGATCCATAGAGGGATGAATATTTTCGTAGGTGATGAAAGTGAGGAGGAAAATGAAGAAGGAAATATTGTCCAAGAAGGGGAAGGAGATGGAGAAGTCCTAAAATAGGTAGAGGAGAAAATTTTTAGGGCCATTTTCAAGCTAGAAAAAATACCTAAAATTGGCATCAACACATTTTTGGTAAATCTAAACACGAATGAGTTGATCGACTAGATCAATGAGCTAGAGGAATATTTTGAGTATGAAGATATTGGGGACCTTGATAGGGTTAAGTTTGCGAAGGCCAAAATGAAAGGTTGTGCCAAAAATTGGTGGAAAGAATTTCAATTGGAAAGAAATAAAAGAGGAAGGGAGAAAATCACAAGATGGGATTGCATGGTGGAAAAACTAAAGAAGCAGTTCATTCTTGTTGATTACAAGCTTGATTTGTTCAAGAAGCTGCAAGGGTTAAAACAAGCAAGAAAATCTATCCAAGAATACATAGAGGAGTTTTAGTTTTACCAAGTCCTTATTAGGGTGGGAAATGTGGAAGCAAACAAGGAGAAGGTTTCCCATTACCTTAATGGGCTAAGACCTAACATTTAGCAGGAGTTAAGTTTGATTAGAATGACTAGCATTGAAGAGGCATACTAGTTTGCCTTATGAGTTGAGAAGTTAAACAAAAAGTTTGATGGAAGGAAAAGAGGGTGCAGTCAAGGAGGAAAGGGTGGTGGTAGGTCATGTGGAGGCTGAAATGAGAACTAGAAGACAAATGAAGATGTGGGTACCAACCGAAACCATAGGAATGAGGGTTTCAACCACTCTTGTGATCAAAACTTTAGAGATCAAAGAGGAAGAGGTAGAGGAAATGGACAAGGTTCAAGAAGAGGAGCCTTCTGTGGTACCTATTTTCATTGCAATGATGAAGTTCAATGTGCCTATAAATGCCCTCAACTAAGGAAGGACATATAGGAGAGTTGATGGTCAAGCAAGGATTGCTCATGTGGATGATGATGCATAGTCATCACATTTAGAGGATGTAAAAAGAGGAGAGGTTTTGGTTAATGAAAGGGTCTTGCTGAGTGGTGAGACTAAACCTAGACAAAGGAAGAGCTTATTTTGTACTAGGTGCAAGTGTGAGGGTAAATATTGTGATGCAATTGTTGATGGTGGGAGCACTGACAACTTGGTGTCAGAAGAAATGGTTTCAAAGCTAAATCTCAAGGGGGAGAAACATTCCCATCCCTATCAGATTGATTGGGTGTAGGATGATCAGAAGGTCCTGGTTAGTGAGCAATGTCTAGTAAAGTTCAAGATTGGGAGTTACCATGATGAGACTCTCTATGACATCATCCCAATGGATGTGTGCCATATATTATTGGGACAGTTGTGGCAGTTTGATAGGCATGCTATGAATGATGGTCATGCAAATACATACTCTCTAACAAAGGATGAAGTTCACCACAAATTGAAGTCCTTGATAAAGGAGGGTGAAAATGTATGGAGTAGTGCTAGCTATGTGTTTTTGATGGAAGAAATTTTTTGGATGGAATGAAATAACAACATATGTGTTATGCTTTAATTCCTAGAAAGGATAAGGAAGGTAGTATTGAAGTTCCACTTGAAGTTTCATGTCTATTAAATGAGTATGGTGATGTCATCTCTAATAATGTTTTAGAAGGGTTGCCACCAATAAGGTAAATCAAAAATCAAATAGATTTAATCCTTGGATTTAGTCTTCCTAACAAGGCTACTCATAGGATGACTCCTACTGAGATTGAGGAACTAAATAAACAAGTTCAAGAGGTATTAAGGAAAGGTATGATTCAAGAGAACTTGAGTCCATGTGTAGTACATGTAGTATTGGCACCAAAAAAGGATGGAGAGTGGAGAATGTGTACAAAATCTTAGTCTATAAATAAAAAATCATCAAGTATCAATTTTCTTTGCCAAGGATGGATGATTTTATGGACTTCTGGAGTGGATCTCAATACATCACAAAGATAGATCTCAAGAGTGGCTATCACTAGATACAGATATGAGAAGGAGATGAGTGGAAGACTAAATTGAAGACCAAGGAGGGTCTATATGAGTGGATATTCATGCCCTTTGGACTGGCCAATGCACTAAGCGCCCTCATGTAGCTTATGAATGAGGTACTAAAGATTTTTTTGGAAAAATTTGTTATTGTCTATCTGGATGATATTTTGATTTTCAGTAAGTCTTTAGATGAACATTTGTTACACATTCATAGTGTCCTTGAAATGTTGAGGGAAGATAAATTATTGATCAATTTGAAGAAGTGTAGCTATGTCAAAAGGGAGTTAGTCTATTTGGGGTTTGTCGTATCAGCTAAAGCTCTTAGAATGGAGCCAGAGAAGGTGAAGGTCATCTTGTAATGGCCTACTCCAAGGTATGTGACTAAGGTGAGGTCATTCCATGGTCTGGATAGTTTTTAGAGGAAGTTCATTAGGAATTTTAGTATATGTGTACCCCTAACTAAAACAATGAGGGGGAATAGAAAAGAGTCCAAGTAGACTACAAGAGCTGCAAGGAGTTCTGAATTATTGAAGAAGAAAATAACAGAACAACCTGTGTTGGTACTTCCTAATTTCAACAAAGTGTTCCAGGTGGATTGCAATGCTAGTGGTAGTGCTATTAAGGTTGTGTTGAGACAAGAAGGTAAACCCATTCCTATTTTACTGAAAAATTGAATGATGAAAAGAAGTAGTATTTTTTTTATGATCAAGAGTTCTATGCAATAGTTCAGGACTTAAAGAAATGGTGGCATTATTTTTTTTCAAAATATTTTTTCTTGCTTCAAACATTGCAATACATAAATAGCCAAGGTAAATTGAATCAAAGACATTTGAAATTGGTAGGGTCCATGGAAAGCTATATGTTTGTATTGAAACATAGAAGCAAAAGGTCTAATAGGATTTTAGATGCATTAAGTAGGAGATAGTTGTTATTGTTAGAAGTGCAGGTTGAAATGGTTGGGTTTGATGAACTCAAGAATCTATACCCTGAGGACGTTGACTTTGTAGAGACCTGGAAGGCTTGTAAAGAACCTGTTACTCTATACAGGATCAGATGGCTATATTACATGATTTAGGATGGTATGTTTTTCAAGGGAAGTCAATTGTAGATTCCAAGGAGTTCCATGAGGGAGAGCTTGATCAAGGAAAAAAATAGTGGAGGGATGGTAGGGCACTTTGGTTAGGATAAGACCATTTCCATTATTAGTGAACATTATTTCTAACCTCAATTGTCACAAGATGTGAAGAAGTTTGTGCAAACTTGTCAAGTATGTCAAATAGCCAAAGGATTTAGTTAAAATACTAGACTCTATCAGCCATTACCTATTCCATCCAAGCCTTGGGAGGACATAAGTATGGAAATTGTTCTTGGATTACCAAGGACACAAAGGGGTAATGACTTAGTATTTGTGGTTGTTGATAGGATCTCTAAGATGGTACATTTAATTCCATGCCGCAAGACTCATGATGCGATGCATATTATAGATATGTTTTTTAGAGAGGTGGTGAGGCTACATGGTCTCCCAAAAAGAATTATTTCTGACAAAGATACTAAATTTGTTGGATATTTCTTGAGGACTTTGTGGAAGAAGTTGAAGATAGAATTGAAGTTCAGTTCTACACATCATCTGTAGACTGATGGATAGATAGAAGTAGTGAATAGAAGTCTAGGCAATTTGTTGAGGTGCTTAGTAGGAGATAAGCCCAAGGGATGGGATTTCATTCTACCCCAAGTAGAATTTTCGTACAATAATTATGTGAATAGGAGTATTGATAGATCACCATTCCAAATTATGTATGGGTGTAGTCCAAGAACTGCACCAAAGCTAAGGAAGATGGCGCAAGGAGAGAGGACAAATGTTGAGGCAAAAGACTTTGTTGAACATGTCAAGAACCTACATGAGGTGGTACTTGCACATATTGCCAAGATGAACTTGCAGTATAAGGCTAGAGTAGATCAAAAGAGTGGATGTAAGGATTTCCAAGTTGGGGATCTAGTTATGATATACTTGAGGAAGGAAGATTTCTAGTGGCTACCTACAACAACCTAAAGATGAATAAATTTGGTCCCTACAAATTTTGAAGAAAAATAAGTCAAGAAATGCATATGAGGGGGAGTTGCTAGATAAAATTCACATTTCTCCAATTTTCATTATTGCGGACAATAAAATATCATGATGATGGTGCAGAGGAGGAGTTGATGTTGGAGCCATGTCCAATTCCTACTTCTGAGGAGGAAGAGATTGAAGAAATTTTGGATAGTCATGTTGGTCAGAGTATCAGAAACATATAGCCAGAAGAATACCTGGTGAAATGGAAAGGACAACTAGTGGAAAATTCAACTTGGATATCCATGATGGAGGTTGCCCATTTGGGTTTTCCTCTACCAACTATAAAGTGACAAGGTCACTTTTCAATTTACCTTGGGTGTCTAATGTAGGAGCATCTAGTGGTGTAAGGGCAATCCTATATCACCCAGAAATATGCTTAGTATTAGTTTCTATTTAATGTGTTTTTATTTCTAGATACCCATTTGGGTCAAATGGAGATTTCAACTCTCATTGTTCCACTATTAGTTTTCTAGGTTCGTGTTTTTTGAGCACCTCGAGGTATGTGCCAATGTAGAAAATAGGTTATTTTGTAATTGAGCCATAATTATGATGAGTTAGAGTGTGTAAGTTGGAGGGATGATTATACTTGTAATTTAAACACTTCAAAAAAAGAATCAGGTCAAAAGGCTTTACAGTTTGAAAGTTAGTTTAGTTTAAAGTTGCCTTAGACCCCCTAAGAGTGCTTCAAAGTTAGATTTGAGGCACTAAAAAGCCTTGTATGGGCCCAAAAAATGAGGGACAAGTGAAGCAGTCTTGAGGGATATAGAGAGCCTGGAGATCTTTCCAAAAATATAAATATCTCATCAATCGAAGTCCTGGATCAAAATTTATGCCTTCGAGAAGTGGGACTACCATTTCTAGATTATTCCAATTTTGCACCAACTTCTAACATGTTTTATAGAACCTTCTATTTTGATGAAGAATACCAAATGGAATATTCTAAAATTTATTCCTAACCCTAAACCTAATTTAGATTACTTAAGGTTATTTCTAGCATTGTGAACAAATTTTTTTGGTGGAGTTTGGGAGAAGGTTCTGTGAGGAGTGTTTGTCTCTAGAATCAGACAACATTGTAAGCCCCTAGGGAACATCATTAATTCTATTTTAATTGTACTAAATGTAATAGAATATCACTTTTGATAATAATATTCCCGTTTTGTCCTTTGGTGTGCCCTCATCAGACAGTGGGTGTCAAGCAACACGCAAAAGTTTTTGAGTCATAGACAAATAATGCTCACCATCAAGAAGGTAATGTCAAGCATGCAAAAACTTGAACCTAAACTTGAAAAAGAAAGTGATAATGTGCTTGAGATTTTTTTTTAAAGATGAACCTATTGAAGAAAAGAGAAGGAGATCACCTATGCTAGCAAAGTATGAAAGAAGACATCATAAACTTGAAAAAATGATTGGAGATGTAGAATCTAGTGTCCTGAAAAGACAGAGACTCATAAACCATCCATGCTTACATTGTGAATTTGAGCCCAAATCAGTGAAAGATTCTCAAGAAAATGAAGATTGGATCCATGCAATGAATAAATAAATTGATCAAATTGAGAAGAACAATACTTGGACCCTAGTACCTATACCAAAAGACAAGAATGTATTTGGAAAAAAGTGGATTTTTAGAAATTATCTAAATAAAAATGGTGAAGTTAGAAGAAAAAAGGCTAGATTGGTATGCAAAGGATATGCTCAAAAAGGAGTTGACTATGGAGAAATTTTTTCTCTTGTAGAAAGACTAGAAGGAGTCAAAACTCTTCTTGCATATTCAACCTACAAAAACTATAAGTTATATCAGATAGATGTCAAATCTGTATTTTTGAATAGTATACTTGAAAAAGTGTACATAGAAAAACTTGAAGGATTTATGGGCCTAGACAAGACAAATATGATATATAAACTAAAAAAATCTATATATGGATTGAAACAAGCTCCAAAAGCATGGTATGAAAGACTACACTTGGTGAAGATTGATTTTGAAAGGAAAAATGATAACATTAATCTATACTTGAAGAATAGTAAGAACAATGGGGTATTGCTATCTGAAATCTTTGTTGATGACATTATATTTGGAGGAAAAGAAACATTATGAAAATGATTTTTTGATGAAATGAAGAAGGAATTTGAAATTTCAATGTTTAGTGAAATCAAATTCATTTTTGGTTTGCACTATATCAAATGAAATCTAGTATAGTAATTAATCAATCCAAAAATATCAAGGAGATACTAAAACTTTCAGAATGGAAGAATGAAGAGTAGTAAGCCCACCTCTTTCTATAGGACATAAGTTATCCAAAAGTGATGAATCTGTTGTGAAGAAAACACTGTATAGATCCATGGCTGGAAAATTGTAATATGTCATTCATAGAAGACCTAATATTACATTAGTTTTTGGGATAGTTGCTATTTTTTCAGCAAATCTTAAAGAAAATCATCTGATGGAAGTGAAAAGGGTATTGATATATCTTAAAGGTATAGAAGACTATAGAGTGTCTTAGAAGAGAAGTGATACATTTGAACTGAATTTATTCACTGACTTTGATTGGGAAGGAAATATTGATGATAGAAAAATCACTAGTGGGGGTGCATTCTTTCTAGGAAAGAGCTTGGTTTCATGGACAAGCAAGAAACAAAAGTGTATTTAACAATTAACAACCAAGGTTGAGTATGTGGTAGCTCCAATGAACTATTAAAAAATTATGTGGATCAATAAATTACTGTTGTCACTTAGGTTTGCACTCTTGTCCAGAGCCTATGTGTGAGGACAACCTAGTGAAACATGGAAACAACCTCCAAGTTGTGGGACTTGAACTGTGAGGTTGAGTCTCCGGAGAAGGCCGACCTCCTCTTACTGTCAAGATGCACCTGACTACTCTTGGAGAGGAAAAGGGAGAAGGAGAGCATGAAATAAAATCTACCTAATCTAATCTAAAGAGGTGATGCACCAAACTAGACTGTTCAGACCAGTCTCTGCACTGTTGAACCAGAATGAAACTAAAGATATACACATTTACACTAGTTTTAATCTAATAACCAGATATAGATTAGAAAACTAGAATGAATGACACAAGGAAAGAGAAGATTCACTTATATATCATTGACAGGCTAGAAGAGATACAGTTATGCAGATTACAGACTTTCACAAAACATCAGTGAGAGGCAAAGAGTTCTTGCACTTTCACTTCAATGGCCAAAGGAGATAAGGTAGAATTTCATTTAGTTCAGAGGCAAAGAGAATTTTTACATAGAAATTGTAGAGCAAAAACAAATAAAAACTAGAGAAGGATCAACCTTAACAAAATCTACAAAAGTTTCTTTTATAGTTTAGGCATAACTGAGATTTTCCCTCCAAAACTGTCCTGTAACCACCATTGTTAAGTCCTATAAGGAACAATCATGGAGAGAATTTGATCTGGGTACAGATCTAGATGCAAATGATATACAATCCTCTGTATCAAATAATGCCTTGAGAAGATAGAAATGGTGCCATTAATTGTCCTGATTAGGTAGATGGATCGACTAAGATGGTGGAGTGTTCCTCTTCATTCAACATTCACTTCTGGTAGCTAAAATTGATCAAGAAGATCAAATTTGCATAAAACTCTTGATTTTCCATGTTCTTGTCTCATGAATCAGCAAGGTCAACATATTCAACCTATCCTTGGCACCAAGATGAGCCATGTTGATCAACAACCTTCTTTCTTTCTACCACCTCGCAAGGTCTTCCCGTGTTGACCACTCTTTTCTAACTAACCATGCCATCCTGTTAAAACCTAACCATGATGGCTTACAACGCAACTGCCAATCCTTAACTATCAACCTTGGCTAGGCCTACAAGACACATGTCACCAAGGTGCTATGTCACTATGAATATCTTCCAAGCACTTTCTCATAGTGAGATAGTGCTCGCCGTAGATCTTCCTGAATCTGACAATCGTGAAGGCTCACAGTTTCCTACGCTTACCTTTAAGACTTTTGCACCCACAAAACACTATCAGCACACCTAGCATCTAAATCAGCCTAAACTAGTACCATCCTCATAGCTTTATAACACTCGAACCCACCCTACTACATGTTGTTAAGGTGCTATGTCGCTATGGTTAAAATTCTCTCAACTTTCCATAGCGAGATAGCACCCACCATTGATCTCTATGAGATCAACGATCCTAGAAGATTTGTGCTTGTTCTTGCCCTAGGCCCATCACACCTAGTGCCACCTTAGCAATCCGTAACACACTTGGCAACACATGGCATCCAACTGACAATCCACAGAGAAATTGGTCTTGTAGAGACACATGGCGACAAAGAATTTTGTCATTGTGGTTAAAATTTTTGCAATTCTCCATAGTGAGATAGTGCCCCATGGATCTGGGGAAGATCTAATGGTGAGCAAGATAGATCTGACTTATCAATGTATCAACCAATGAGGATGGGCCACATGCCCACTTGTCTGACAAATCTGCATTTGCAGCCACGAAGCGAAACATGACCCACATTTTGCACAGTCATCTTTAGCCAATGAAAATTGACCAACTGCGAATCGCATCTGATGAATCACATCATGATATTTGAAGGGGCAGACTTGGGACCTACTGTATTTGCAACCTTGCCGCAGGATCATTTTTTGTCTGGGTGATATGTCGCTAATGGGGAGGAGCTCAAACTTTTCGATAGTGCCATGGCACCCACTATTGAACTGGCAAAACTTGATGCTAGAGAAACAATAAAGGAAAAGGGGACCCACTTGACATGCGACAGAAGGGCACTATGTTGTTAATGAAAAACATCATGCAACTTTCAAAAGTGAAATAGCGCCAACCGTCAATATCCTCAGATCTGACGATTGAGAACTTGTGGGCTGCAAAAACATATCATAAGGTTTGATTTTTTAATAATGTTGATATCCTTGGGACATTTAAAAGAATATTAAATTGGGCAGTGACCATTGGCGGGTAAGCATTTAAACTTTGAATATTGGCGGGGTGCGAAAAATGAGCAACATTTCTGGCGATTCACAGGGGATGCTAGCCTGCTACGCATAAGATCAGTGGCCTGAAGCATCCATTGGGCTACAGAGTTGAAAATATGTGGTTCCTAAGCACTATGAAACCCTAACCCTACCCCTGAGATAGAAAAACATTGAAAAAACCCTATCCTTGTGACCTTCAAAAATTTGGGACTTGCTGTATCACAGAGAGACAACCTTGTGCTCGTGCACTTCTTAGAAAATAGGAAACAAATAGAGAACATAACTAAACTACTATGTACATGGAACCTCAAACCTTGTCAAAAACATAGCTTAAGATAAACCCCATTGACTGGGATGGGCAGAATCTCACCATCAGGCTTGCTTAACTGGAAAGCATTGGCCTATTTGCAAATGATAATTAGATAGGGGCCACTCCATAATGCATCAAACTTTGAGTGTCTTCCTAGTTTTTCTCTATCTGCATCCCATTTTAAAATAAAATCTTTGTCCTTGAAGATTCTGACCCTAGCCTTCTTGTTAAAGCTCCTTTTCACCTACTACTGGTGTGTCTCTAGGGTCTGCATAGCTGTATTTCTCTTTTCTTCTAGCTCCATTAGTTCTTTCATTCTCACTATCATGGCATCATTTTTAATTAGTTCCAACTGATGATCTAACTCCAAGGCGAGGAAATCCAATGAAATTTGAAGCCTTGCTTCTCTTCCATACACCGATACCAATGGAGAGTTTCCTAATGACCTTTTAGGTGTTATCCTATTAGCCCATAGTGCAGTCCTTAACTTTTTATGGCCACACCTCTGCTTATGCTCAACTGTACTTTTAATAATTTTGATCAGGTTCTTGTTGGAGGACTTAGCCAAACCATTACCCTAAGGATAATAATTTGAAGATGTTCTTAAATAGATATTATGGTCCACTACCCGTGTACAAATCTGAGCTCCAACAAAAGACTTTGCATTATCTAAAATAATGGTTGAAGGGGCACCAAACCTAGTCACAATTCCATCAAGGAATTCAACAACTAAAGATTCAGTGGCATTTTTCAATGCAATTGCCTCTATCCATCTAGTGAAGTAATCTATAGTAGCTAAAATCCATTTGTACCCTGAACTAGAAGGAGGATTGATAGGGCCTATGACATCCAACCCCCACTAAGCAAAAGGTTGATCCACCTGGATAGGATGAAGGGGAAGAGCTGCAAGTCTTTGTTTGCGAGAGAAGAAGGCAAATCTTTCACACTTCCTCACATACTTATGACAATCAGGAAATAGAGATGGCCAGGAATAACCAGCCCTCATGATTTTCATTGCATTTTTTCTAGCTGAGAAGTGGCCACCATCAAGACCATCATGAAGCTCTTTGATCATTCTTTTAGCCTGGTCTGTCTCAAGGCATCTTAATAGGGCTCCATTAAAATATTTTCTAAAAAGGATACCATCAACTATGATGTAAGGGATTGATTGTAATCTATACTGTCTCCTTTTAGTTCTATCTAATCCTTGAGTGTATCCATTTCCTAGCAAGAAGTTCTTCATATCATCCATCCAATTCCTTGGGCCATCATTTCTTGCTTCTTGTTCCTCTGTTGATACCATGACAACTTCTTCATCTATTTCTTGAGATGATAACATTTATTTACACAATCCTTTCCCTCTTACCAACTTGGTAATCTGAATGTCAACATCATATTCCATTACTTTAGTAATCTAGCTAGCTCTTTTCTCACCAATATCTTTGTTCAAAAGGAACTCCTTTACATTGGTGTGGGGTACTAACAAATGAATCTTGTTATTGGACAGGAGGTGTTTGAATCTCTTTAAAGCTCTGATGACTGCAAGGGATTGCTTTTCTACATAGCTATACTTATCTTCATATTTCTTAAGCCCTTCACTAAAGAAAGCTATGGGCTGCTCTTCATTCGTGTTATTTCTTTGAGTCTGGATAGCGGAAATGCTTGACTCACCACCTAGGGTATAAAGGATGAAATCTCTCTCAAAATTTTGATTCATGAGAGTAGGGATTGAGGCTATGGCTGTCTTGATCTCTTCAAAACTTTCCTTTCCTTCCTTGGTCCATGCAAAGACCGTACCTTTCTTAAGCATAGCTGTAAGAGGTTTTACCATGGTAGCAAGATTCAGGATAAATCTTCTCACAAAATTTATCCTTCCTAGGAAACTTTGCAACCCTTTTTTGTGTTTAGGAAGAGGGAGGGCAAGTAATTATTTTGTTCTCTCTAGATCAATAGTTAAACCATCCTCAGATACAATATGTCCTAATAATTTTCCTTGGTTGGTAGAAAAGACACACTTGCCTGGGTGAAGTGAAACCACAAACTTTCTGAATCTTAGGAATAACTTTCTTAGATGATCAAAATGATCTTCTACATTCTTTGAATACACAGTGATATCATCAAGGTAAACTAAGACAAACTTGTCAATCAATTTTTTGAAGGCCATCTCCATAGCCTTCTGAAATGTAGCACCTACATTGGTTAGCCTAAATGACATCTTACAATAAGCATAGGTACCCCATTTGGTGGTAAATGCAGTCTTGTACCTATTAGACTCTTCAACCAGTACTTGATTGTAACCAGAGAATCCATCAAGAAATGAAAATCTCTTTGAACCACTGACCTTGGATAAAATCTACTCCATAGAAGGGAGAGGATGGTGATTTTTAAGGGAAGCTTGGTTAAGGTCCCTAAAGTCCACACACAATCTAATTTCTCCATTCTTCTTCCTAATAGGGACAAGGTTTGCTACCCATGATGAGTGTTTGATGGAAAAAATTATATTGGCCTCAATCAATTTGGATAGCTCTTTTCTCATTAAGGGTTCAATTTTAGGATTCACTGGCCTCTATTTTTGTCTTACTGGTTTTACATCATCAACTAAATCTATGGTATGCTGAAATAACCTTGGGTCAAAGCCCTTTAAATCATCATATGTCCAAGCAAATACATCATTAAATTCTTGACATAGATGAATAAACTTTTCTTGTTCAATTTTAGAACATACCTTACCCATGTTCAAGGACTTTCCATTAGCAACCATGACTAGAATATGATCATCTTCATCAATAGCTAGGTTTATGGCCCTGCCTCTTCCTTGGTCATCAGGATTAAAAACACTCTCTAAGATAATGAAACCTCTAGGTAGCTTGTTGGAGCTGAGGTTAATGATCTGATCACCACACTAATCCTACAGCCTTGATTGATTTCTTTCTGAAAATTCTACCTCCTTTTGCAAGAAGCTGACAATTTTCTCATCAAACTCAAACACCTACCAATGGATTTTGTTATCAAGGATGGAAAGCCTTACTGCCACTCTGATTTGTTACTTCTTCTCCTCCTCAAGATTCCCTGGCACATCATAAGATGCATCTATTGTTGCAAGTCTATCAGCATGTCTGTTTTCCTTTCTAGGGATGCTTTGAATATTAAATGCATTAAAACCTTCAAGCAGATCTCATACTCTATGTTTATAAGACTTGAGCAAACCATTCTTGGTGGTATTTTGATTTTTGACTTGATTAACCACCAACTCACTGTCTCCATACACCCTTAAGGCTTGGATTCCTCTCTTTTGAGCAAGTAGGAGACCTTGGATCAAGGATTCATACTGGGCCACATTATTGGTGCAACTCAATTGGAGCCTAAAGGAGAAGTAGTACCTTACCTATGTAGGAGAAACCAACATCACACCAGCCCCTGATCCATTATTATTCCTTGATCCATCAAAGTACATACTCCATATCCCACTTACATCTTCTTTAGCACCCACACGATTGGGGACTAGAGCATCCTTTTCCAATATGCAATATGTACTGAGACCTGTCTCAAGGATCTCTAACATAGGGTCAAATTGATATGCATCAACCCACTCATCCAAGAAGAAATTGGGTATCTCTGCCAGGGGAGTGGTGGGCTCCTTCACTATGTCATTTTCATCCATCTCTAGAATAGGGCAATTCATGTTGATGGCATTAGGGGTGTAGGTTTTAGTATGATGGAAGGCTTGGAGCTCTGCTCTAATTGAAGCATTGGCTTCATATCTCATCTTAAAAAACATATATGACCAATTAGAAGATATGTAACCACCTATTTGGGCAGTAAAGTCTCTTGACAGACAGATGACAAAATATGGCTTGACCTTAGCAATAGAGATATCTTCAGTTACAGTACAACTAGGGCATGCATGTAAGGCCATCTCCACATTCCTAAGGATTCCTATAGTCTTGATAGTACTACCATCCAACTATAATACATCCCTAACAATGGGCTCATATTTCATTCCTAAAGCATCAACAACACACCTAGGCATTACTGAACTGCTAGCCTCGGAATCAATGATGCAATTATGGACTAGCTTGTCCCCTATAATTAGAGAAACATAGAATGGAGGATGTCTAACCTTTTTTCTTGTTTCTACCTCCCTTGATGGTTGTACTAGGCTTGTGGCACTTTCCATACTGGGTGTCTCATATTTTGGTTCAATTCTTTCCAATTCTTGTTGTAGCAACCTCTTTTGCATGGGTATAGTAGCAACAGCATCCCACATGGAGATATTCACATTTGTTTTCTTCATTTTCTCTACCACAATGAATGGCATAGCAAGTGCTTTGGTAGACACTTTGGGAGCTGCAATCATATAAGGTTGAGATGGAATAGCCTGAGGATCACTTATATCTTTTCTGCCATGGTCTTGCCTTTCCTGCTGAAAGGTACTTGATTAATTATTTTTTGCTTTCTCATGAGATACTTTATTTGAAGTTGAGGCCTGATTGGGAGGAGGAGGGACACCATCCTCCATAGCTCTTCTTTTGCTTCTAGTGTTATGAGCAATGGAAGCCTGGTTTACATTACAATGCTCCTCCATCTGATGATTCATAAAAGAGTAATCACCCTGTCTTTGCATGCCTGAGGCATCCTTAAGTTGGTCCTCCTTGTATGCTTGTTTTTTTGCAAGTTCTTGGATTGTCAAGGCTATAAAAGATTCAACCTTTTGACATATACAATAGGCATAGGAGTAATTACAAGAGGGACAAAAATCTTGATCTTGGGCCATATTATTTTGAGGGACTATGGCCCTATTTTGGTTTACATTTGAGGTCAAAGCATGGCCACCCTACCTACTCTAATCAAAAGAATGGTTCTAATGATTAGGATTTGGAGGTCTACCACTATTGGGAGCTGGATATTGCAATTGACTAGGCTTACTACCTTGAGCTTGCTATCTTTCTAAAGTCACCACCTTGTTGCTCATTTTTTGCATGATAGAGAAGTTATCCTCTAGCCTCTTTCCTTGATCTTCTAAGTTCTTCCCTTGATCTTGCAGTTTTTTATCAAGGTTCTTCTCTCTTTTGTCCATGTTCTACATCAGAGATTGCATCATTTCTTTGATTTTATCTATCCCATTTGATGATGTGGAAGCTTGAGGGACTGGGACAAGGGATTGTGAGGTGGAATCTGTGGGAAGAGGAGCCATTGTTGGTTGATGATTTGGAACATCAAGGAAGAAAGGCATAGGAGGCCTTGGATCTAGTTTACCTCCCTGTATCAATATATTTTCTTCCCTTATTGCTATATCATAAGCATTAGGCAAGGTATCTTCTCCCATAGTTTGGATTGTATTGGCAATATCACTGTTAAAAGCTCTAAGATAATGCAAGAAGGCATTACAAGGGGTAGGCTTCACTAAAGTAGGTATTCTATCCCATGTCTTTTGAAATCTATAATTCAAATTAGTCGTACATTCATGGGGGGCTCTTTTTATAGTACTCAATTATTCTAAAAGTGACAAATAGTCACTTTTATCCTCAAAATGTTTGCACAATCTTGCTCCATTCCATCCCAATTTTTTATAGAACCATGAGCTAAACCTCTATACCATTGTAGTGATTTTCCTTTGAAAGATGAGGCTAGGAGCCTAACTACAACATCATCCTCTATAATACCACAGATATTGTAGACATTTGCAACCTCTTGAATGTATTATGAGGGAGAGATAGAAGTTTCATCAGTAAACTCTGGTAGACTCTTGAGGGTAGCTACTGGTATATCATGTCTTTGAGCTAATAGGAGAGGGCTCCCACCATTAAAGGTGGCAAAAGTATGAGCTTTGGGCAATGCCATATAGATAAGTGATCTATTAATATGTATTGATGGTAGTCTAGGCTAAGATCTAATTGTAGGAGGAGTAGAGATAGATCTTGTAGGGTTATTTGTTACTACTGCACTCCTAACTGGTGATAAAGATATTCTAGTCTTCCTTCTTCTAGAGTTTAAAAATGAAAGCTCTTGATATTGAAACTTACCTCTAGAAGATGCCCTTATTTCAGCTCTGGGCATGAATAATTGAACCTTTGGTCTAGAACTAGATATGTATTTGAAGCTCAGAGTTGCCAAGTACTTTGAAGAATGAGCCTCTTGAAGGCTTGAACACTGAAGCCAGTACTATCTCTTCAATATTAATCTTGAAATCTTAAGATTGTTGTCCCATCGGGCATGCCAAAATTTTTTTTCACTTAGGTTTGCACCCTTGTCTAGAGCCTATGTGTGAGGATGACCTAGTGAAACATGGAAACAACCTCCAAGCTGTGGGACTTGAATTGTGAGGTTGAGTCTTTGGAGAAGGTCGGCTTCCTCTTACTATCAAGATGCACCTAACTACTCTTGGAGAGGAAAAGGGAGAAGGAGAGCATGAAAGAAAACCTACCTAATCTAATGTAAAGAGGAGATGCACCAAAATAGAGTGTTTAGACCAGTCTCTGCCCATATATGCACTGTTGAACTAGAATGAAACTAAGGATATACACATTCAAACTTTTTTTAATCTAATAACCACATACAGATCAGAAAACTAGAATGAATGACACAAGGAAAGAGAATATTCACTTATATATCATTCACAAGCCAGAAGAGATATAATTATGCAAATTACAGACTTTCACAAAACATCAGTGAGAGGCAAAGAGTTCTTGCACTTTCACACCAATGGCCGAAGGAGATAAGGTAGAATTTCATTCAGTTTAGAGACAAAGGGAATTTTTACATAGAAATTGCAAAGTACCAACAGAGAAAAACTAGAGAAGGATTGACCTTAACAAACTATACAAAAGTTGCTTTTATAGTTTAGGCATAACTAAGATTTTCCCTCCAAAACCATCCTGCAACCATCGCCATTAAGTCCTGTAAGGAACAATCATGGAGAAAATTTGATCTGGGTATAGATCCAGATGCAAATGATATATGATCCTCTATATCAAATAATGCCTTAAGAAGATAGAAATGGCACCATTAATTGTCCTAATCAGGTATACTAATCGACTAAGATGGTGGAGCATTCCTCTTCATTCAGCATTAACTTCTGGTAGCTGGAATCGATCATGAAGATCAGATTTGTGTAAAACTCTTGATTTTCCCCACTCTTGTCTCATGAATTAGCAAGGTCAGCCTAGTCAACTTATCCTTGGCACCAAGATGAGCCACCTGGACCACCAACGTTCTTTCTTTTTCCCACCTTGCAAGGTCTTCCCGTGTTGACCACTCTTTTCTAACTAATTGCGCCATCCTGTTAAAACCTAACCACGACAACTTCCAACACAACCACTAGCCCTTAACTATCAACCTTGGCCAGGCCCACAAGACACATGTCACCAAGGTGCTATGTCAGTATGAATATCTTCTGAGTGCTTTCTCATAGCGAGATAGTGCCTACTCTAGATCTTTTCGAATCTGACGATCAGAAGGCTCACCATTTCCTGTGCTTGCATTTAAGACTTCAAGGCCCATGGACCACTGTCAGTACACCTGGCATTTGAATCACCTCAAATTGGTACCATCCTCATAGCTTTATAAACCCCACCCTGCCACATGTCGTTAAGGCGCTATGTCACTATGGTTAAAATTCTCTCAGCTTTCCATAGTGAGATAGTGCCCACCATTGATCTCTATGAGATCAATGATCGTGGAAGATCTAGCCTTTTTCTTACCCTAGGCCCATCACACCTAGCACCACCTCAGCAATCTATAACACACTTGGCAACACATGGTGTCCAACTAATGATCCACAGAGAAATTGGTCCCGCAGAGACATGTGGTGACAAAGCGTTATGTCGCTATGGTTAAAATTCTCACAGTTCTCCATAGTGAGATAGTGCCTACCTTGGATCTGGGAAAGATTTGATAGTGAGCAAGATATATATGACTTATCAGTGTATCAACCAATGAGGATGGGCCATGTGCCCAATTGTCTGACAAATCCTCATTTACAGCCACCAAGCGAAATAGGACCCACATGTTGCATAGTCATCTTTAGCTAATGAAAACTAACCAACTTCCAATCGCATCTGATGAATCACATCATGATATCTGAAGGGGCACACTTGGGACCCACCATATTTCCAACCTTTCCGCAGGATCACTTTCTGTCTAGGCACTATGTTGCTAATGACGAGAAGCCCAAACTTTTTGATAGCGCCATGGCACCCACCATTGAATTGGAAAAACTTGGTTCTAGAGAAACAATCAGGGAAAATGAGATCCACTTGACACGTGGAAAAGGGGCACTATGTCATTAATTCAAAACATTGTACAACTTTCAAAAGCGACATAGCACCAACCGTCGATATCCTTAGATCTAACGATGGAGAACTTGTGGGCCGTAGAAACATATCATAAGGTTTGATTTTTTAAAAATGTTGATATCATTTGGACATTTAAAATAATATTAAACTGGGTAGTGATTGTTGGCGGGTAAGCATTTAAAATTTGAATATTGGCAGGGCGCAAAAAATGAGCAACATTTCTGGTGACTCAAAGGGGATACTAGCCTGCTACGCATAAGACCAGTGGCCTGAAGCATCCATTGGGATATAGATTCAAAAAGATTTGGTTCCTGAGCACTGTGAAACCCTAACCCTACCCATGAGATAGCAAAACACTGAAAAAACCCTGTCCCTACAACCTTCAAAAATTTGGGACTTGCTGCATCACAGAGAGACAACCTTGTGCTCATGCACTTCTTAGAAAATAGGAAACAAATAGAGAATAGAACTAAACTAATATGTACATGGAACCTCAAACCCTATTAGAAACATGGCTTAAGATAAATTCCATTGACTGGGATGGGCAAAATCTCACCATCAGGCTTGCTTAATTGGAAAGCATTGGCCTGTTTGCAACATATAATTAGATAGGGACCACTCCATAATGCATCGAACTTTGAGTGTCTTCCTAGTTTTTCCCTATCTGCATCCCATTTTAAAACCAAATCTTCATCCATGAAGATTCTAAACCTAGCCTTCCTGTCAAAGCTCCTTTTCACCTGCTGCGGGTGTGCCTCTAGGGTCTGCATAGCTGTATTTCTCTTTTCTTCCAGCTCGATCAGTTTTGAAATTCTCACTATCATGGCATCATTTTCAATTAGTTCCAACTAATAAGCTAACTCTAGGTCTAGGAACTCCAATGAAATTTGAAGCCTTGCTTCTCTTCCATATACTAGTACAAATGGAGAGTTCCCTAATGACCTTTTAGGTGTTATCCTATCAGCCCATAATGCAGTCCTTAACTTTTTATGCCCACACCTCTGCTTATCCTCAACTATCCTTTTAATAATTCTAATCAAGTTCTTGTTGGAGGACTCAACCAAACCATTACCTTGAGGATAATAATTTGAAGATGTGCTTAAATAGATATTATGGTCCACTACCCATGTACAAATCTGAGCTCCAACAAAAGACTTTGCATTATCTGAAATGATGGTTGAAGGGGCACCAAACCTGGTCACAATTCCATCAAGGAATTCAAAAACTAAAGATTTAGTGGCATCCTTCAATGTAAGCCAAGATAAATAGTAATTTTTAAGTCTTGACATAGTAAGCCAAGATAGATCACTTATGTAAGACTTGACAGTGAAAGAAATTAAAATATCAAGGAATTTTGAAGACTATACTGAGTGATACTAGTTTCAACCAATCTAGAGTAAGTGCTAAGAAAATTTAGTGTTGACTGAGCATTAGTATAGACTGAGCCATAGTATTGATGTTGAGTTAGAATCTCTAAAAAAACTAAGAAAATAAGAAATGATTGAGTGTAAGAACTTAGTAAGAGTCAAGTGACACTATTTTGAATGCATATGAGAAATCATGATTTTCAACATACTCGGTTGATTTCTTAGCATATGGAAAATATGTTAAAGATAACATTGATGAGTTCAATCATTCAGTTATAGGAGAGGATTAGTTAAGATACATTATGAACAAATTTGAGGAGAAGTTTCTAGAAAAGAAGAAAACTGAATAGATACAATGAAACTGTTGAACTGAATTGCAGACCCTAAGAACTATAGTGATTGTGAAAATGGAAAAGGACCATAATTACCTATTTAAGGAGGCACTGAGGCAAACTAAAAGTATGAAGTTTTAAATGAAAAGACAAGAACAAAAGGGCATATCCAAGATCATGGTCAACTAAACTATGGCCTGTGAAAGACTAGCAAACCAATGTTATGCTAACTTGACATGTAATTTTAAAGTAGTTATGGGATTTATATCAAAATGTTCTAAAAAATAATTAGTAGGAAATTGAGTTTAGTTTCTAAAATATAAGGCCTTATCTATAGAAAAACTTATTTGATTGGTCAAAATTTTAGATTTTAATGCAGTACTACAAATATTTTAAGGTGAAAATAAAAAGTAGGTGTATGTCTGACCACCTTAATAAAAATCAAGTGATAATATTTTTTAATATATTTATAGATATAAAAAGTAGATTCATGCCCAGATGTGACACATATTTTTGTGTATTTTTATTCCAAAAAAATAATTAAATAGGAATTTTCTACTATAATTTTTTCATAATAAAAAAATCTCATGTCTGACCATCTTCACTAATTGAAAATTTTACAAAATTAATTTTTTCTTTTCTTATAAGAGGCCAAGCACATAATGTGACACAACTTTTGGATTTCAAAAATGTTATACCATTTGAGATTTATAGCTATTTTTTAGTCAATATGTAAATCAACAGTTTACATACATCTTCATTAATAATTAACTAACAAATACTTATCAAACTCACAATTTGACAACAATTATATTGATGGAATCTTGAAAATGTTCTTGAAAAACCCTTTTCATTTAATTGAATTTAGATGGAAAAAAATTGTTAGATGACTACTCGAAGTCTAAATACCAAGGAAAGATGTCTCAAACATGTTTTTTAAGTTGACAAAGAGGTTTGGTAAATACCAAGCCTAATTAGGTACCTGATCTTGGATTGGGTAATTGATTTCAAATCCAATACTTGAAATGTGGCGACAATACACTATATTAGGATTATACTACAATATATTATTTTATAGTATTATATATTGTCTATAATATTATAAATATTATCTATATATTATAATAATAATAACTATTATTATTGATATTATAATATTAAATATATATTATTACATTTACTACTATAATATATATTAAAATATAGTATTATATAGTTTATAAAATTATAATATGATCAATTACCATATGTCCCCAGGGGTCCTAGGACCCTTAGGGACACATGTTGAGATCCAATGGGTCAAACAGGGTTATAGTTTTACCTACGACTCCATTTGACCCATATGATTGATTACGATATGTCACTAGGGGTCCTTGGAACCCTAGGGAGACAGGTCATGATGCAATGGGTCGAATGGGGTCATACATTTTCTTACGACCCCATTCAACCAATATGATTGATTATGATATGTCACTAGTAGTACTAGGACCCATAGGGACACATGTCATAATCCAATGGTACCTACAAACCCATTTCACCCATGTGATTGATTACCATATGACTCTAGGGGTCCTAGGACCCATAGGGACACATGTCAGGATGTAATCAATCAAATTTGGTCATAGGTTCACCTATGACCCCATTCTACCCATATGATCGATTATAATAAGTCTCCAAGGGTCCTAGGACCCCTAGGGACATATGTTGTGATACAATGTGTTGAATGGAGTCATAGGTTTTCCTAGGACTCCATTCCACCAGATTGATTGCAATATGTCCCTAGGTGTTCTAGGACCCCCAAGGACACATGTCGTGATGCAATGGATTGACTAGGCTTGTAGGTTTGCATATGAACCCATTCAACACATATGATCTATTACCATATCCCCGTAGACGTCTTAGGACCCCTAGGGACACATGTCATGATGCAATGAGTCGAAATAGGGTCTTAGGTTAGCCTATGACCCCATTCGACCAATATGATTGATTACCATATGTCCCTAAGGATCCTAAGACCCTTAGTGACAGATCTCATTATGCAATGTGTTGAATGGGGTTATAGGTTCACCTATGACCCCATTCGACCCATATGATTGATTACCATATGTCCTTAGGGATCCTAGGACCCCTAAGCACACATGTCATGATACAATGGTTTGGATGGGGTCATAGGTTTGTCTATGACCCCATTCAACCCATATGAATAATCACCATATGTTCCTAGGGGTACTAGGGCACCTAGGGACACATCTTATGACACAATGTGTTGAATGGGGTCATTGGTTAGCCTATGATCCCATTCGACCCATATAGTCAATTACCATGTCTCTAGAGGGCCTAGGACCCCTAGAGACACATGTCATAATATAATGTGTTAAATAGGGTCATAGGTTCACCTACGAACCCATTCAACCCATATGATCAATTATGATATGTCCCTATGGTTCCTAGGACCCCTAGCAGCACGTCATGATGCAATGTGTCGAATGGGGTCCTAGGTTAGCCTACAACCCCATATGATCAATTACCATATGTCCCTAGTGGTCCTAGGACACATAGGGACACATTTTATGATGCTTTGAGTTGAATAGGGTTTTAGGTTAGCCTAAAAACTCATTCAACACATATGATCAATTACCATATGTCCCTAGGGGTACTAAGACTTGTAGGGATAGATGTCATAATGCAGTGGGTTGAATAGAGTTGTGTGTTAGCCTACAACCCCATTCAACCCATATGACTAATTACCACATGCCCTTAGGGGTCCTAGGACCCTTAAGGACACATCTCATGATGCAATGGGTTGAATGGGGTCTTATGTTAGCCTACGATCCCATTTGACCAATATGATCAATTACCATATGTCACTAGGGGTCATAGCATCCCTAGGGACACATGTCATAATGCAATGGCTCGAATGGGATTGTAGGTTAGCCTTTGACCCCATTAAACTGATATGATCAATTACCATGTGTCCCTAGGGGTCTTAGGACCCCTAGGGACACATGTCATGATGCAATGGGTTGAATGGGGTTGTAGGTTAGCCTAAGACCCAATTTGATCCATATGATTGATTAGCCTATGTCCCTAGGGGTCCTATAACCATTAGGGACACATGTCATGATGTAATGGGTTGAATGGGCTCATAGGTTTTCCTACAACCCCATTTGACCCATATGATCAATTATCATATGTCCCTAGGGGTCTTAGGACCCCTATAAACACTTGTCCGAATGAAATATCTCAAGTGGGGTCATATGTTGGCCTATGACCCTATTCAACACATATGATTTATTACCATATGTCCTTAGGGGTCCTAATATCCCTAGGGATACATGGCATGATGCAATTTGTGGAATGAGGTCTTAGAAAAACATATGACCCCATTCTATCCATATGATCGATTACCAGAATACCATAGGGGTTCTAGGTATACATTTTTTGATGCAATGGGTCAAATGATGTCATAAGTTTACCTACAACCCCATTCAACCCATATAATCAATTACCATATGTCTATAAGGATCCTAGGACCCTAGGGACACATGTCACAATGTAATAGGTCAAATGGGGTTGTTGGTTAGCCTATGATCCCATTTGACCCATATCATCAATGACCATATGTCCCTAGGAGTCTTAGGACCCATAGGGACACATGTCACAATGAAATGTGTCAAATGGGGTTGTAGGTTATCCTATGACACCATTCAACCCATATGATTGATTGTCATATTTTCCTAACACATGTCATGATGAAATGGATCAAATGGGGTCATAGGTTAGCCTACAACCACATTCAACCCATATGATCAATTACCATATATGACCCCTAGGAACACATTTTATGATGCAATGAGTGAAATGGGGTTGTAGGTTTACCTAAAACTCCATTCAACCCATATGTTCATAGGGTTCATAGGACTAGTAGGGAGACATGTCATGATGCAATGGATCGAATGGGGTTGTAGGTTCGCCTATGACCCGATTTGACCCATATGATTGATTTGCATATGTCACTATAGGTCCTAAGACCACTAGGACACATGTCACAATGCAATGGGTCAAATGGTGTCATAGGTTAGCTTACAACCTCATCCAACCCATATGATTAATTGCCATATGTCCCTAGGGGTCCTAGGACCTGTAAGGACACATATGATAGGGGTCTTGGGTGCCCTAGGGACACATTTCAAAATGAAATGGTTTGAATAGGGTTGCAAGTTCACCTATGACTTCATTCAACCCATATGATCAATTAACATATGTCCCTAGGGGTCCTAGGACCCCTAGGGGCACATGTCAGAATGAAATGTGTTGAATGGGGTTCATAGATTCTCCTACAATCTCATTCAACCCATATGATCAACTACCATATGTCATTAGGGGTCCTAGGACCCCTAGGGACATATGGTAATTGATCATATGGGTTGAATGGGGTCATAGGTGAATGATGCAATGGGTCAAATGGGGTTTTAGGTTTGCCTATGACCCCATTCAACCCATATGATCGATTACCATATGTTTTGGAACACATGTCACAATGCAATGTATCAAATGGGATCATAGGTTTGTCTAAAACCCCATGACCCATATGATCAATTACCATACGTCTGTAGGGGTCCTAGGGCTGCTAGGGACATATGTTGCAATGCATTGAGTTGAATGGGGCCGTAGGTTCGCCTATGATCCCATTCAACCCATTGCATCAATTACATTAATAATAATACATTACTTTATTATATAATAATAGTAATAAATATACAATACTATATTATATAATAATGATAATAATAATGTATACTAATATATAATATATACTATTTTATATTTCCCACACTAATTGAATTTATATACTAATATATAATAGTAGTTTATTTCCCATGCTTTCCCAATTGATTTCTCTCCAAAGTTAGGGCATTGATTTTGGGTACCTAATATCATATTTGATATCCGATCTTGAATTAGATACTCAATATGGGATCAAGTACCCATATCTTTTCACTGGTAGACTTTTCCCAAAATATTCTTTGTCACTATAGACCCAACAATAACATTTTTGTTTTTGGTATTTCCATGGGTTTGGAGAAAAAAAAAATTTCCAGGCCCATTGTTTGAAAATGTTGCTACAAGATTTGATTAGGTGTCTAGTATTGTTGTCTAAATGGGGAGCAATACTTGTCAAAAGGGTAAATGCAAAAGGAAGTTATCGAATGAAGACATTGCAACATATGGGAAAAGAGATAGGGTAACTCATGGAAGGAAGAGATAGGGTATAGTATTGTTGTCTAAATGGGGAGCAATACTTGTCAAAAGGGTAAATGCAAAAGGAAGTTATCAAATGAAGACATTGCAACATATGGGGAAAGAGATAGGGTAACTCATGGAAGGAAGAGATAGGGTATGTTAAATGTGAATCAAGTTGAGGATGCATTGATCGAAGGTGAAATTATAGAGTTAGAAAATGAATATGTTCAGTTGGGAAATAAAAATGTACGTATTGATAATGATAATGTCAAGATTGAAATTTTGGAGGAAAAAAAAATACTAGTTCATAATGTAAATTCCATGATTGACCATGTCAAAAATGAAAATACATAAGAATGTTACATATCTCCTAATTATAACCAAAATGAAGGTCCTAGAATACCAAAATGGATAATTGAAATTGTTGAAATGATTATTAGTAATTTGGAAGGAAAAAAAATCATAAAGAACCTTTCAGTTATGGGCTTCAAGACTATATAAGGTGTTTTTTCCAACATGAAAGTGGTGGAGAAATTTCAACTTTTTATTTACTTATTAAAAATGCAAAATATAAAACATATTCTTTCCAAATTGAAGATTCATGTCAGTAAGAAAATGGAAAGAAATGTCATTATTGTGAAGAATATTTTTAGTTCTCTCAATAGCATTGGGAAAAACAATAGGGAGAAGGATAAGAGAGTTGCTCGAAGGGTTATCACAGCCTCTTTGGTATGCCATCATTTGAGAAAGTGTAGATATATGAGACAAATTTGTATTGACTTGAACCTAAATTGAACCACTTTGAGAAGAACACTTGCTAGATGAGAGAGAATTGATGATACTCTTCAAAATGGTACATGGGCTTTTGGTGGGAGACTTCCACATTTTGATAAGAAGCTAAATGACGATGTGAAACAAGAAATTACACACTTCTGGCACTCTAGCTCAAGAGTCTCACCCAATGCTAAAAATGTGTTGAAGTTAATAATTTGCATTAGAGATAGAATGCCACATCCTAAACATTAATTGGAGGTAAGTCAAACTATGTTGTTAAATAATTTAGACAGAGTCATGCAAGATTGCATTTATCAAAAAGGGATTTTGAATCCTTAAAGCCATTTTATTATGTATCACTTTAGATTCGAAATAAATGTTCTTGAAAATATCATGTGGAGTTTTCTATGCACCATGAACTATTATGCTCCATCCATTCTAATTTGCATAGTAAAGAAATGTTCGAGAATTGTAGTGCTAGTAGGCTTCCAAAATCATCAAGAGACTCGCTAGATCAATTTTTATGTCCTAGAGTTCCTGGTTGTTTCCTTTATAGAAATGCTTGCTTAAATGAGAAGTGTTTAGAATGTGGTGGCTTATCCAAGTTTGACACATGTTTTCATGAGGGATTCAAACAAGATCTTGGCAGGACAATAATAAAAAAAAAATGGTATATGAAATCATAAAATACACACTGAAGAGTGGAGGTGAGGGCTCTAGATGTGAATTGGTTGCAAAAGAAATTAGTGTGCCTAGTTTTATTTTAGATTTCAAGAAAAATATTTTCTACAAGTATGCAAGGCATAGTCACAGGTCTTAGTGGTTGGATCAACAATTTAGAATGTGTAAGGAGACTTTTTCTCATTGGAACTATTATATCAGTTGTTAAATTTGTAGAGGAATACACATTACAACCCCAAAATGAGACACAATCTTAGTATTACAACTCTATTTAGATTGGTAATTTTGTCCACATAACATATAGACATGCCCCTATTAGTGCAGAAGATAATTGGAAGATTATTAGAGAGTACCATTTTTACATGAGTGATGATAGATCTCACTCTCATGAGTTTTTTCAACATTACTTCAAGAATTATTTTGATTTCTTATAGGAGCATGACATTGCTATGGATAGACATATCATTTGGTTAGATAATTGTGCATATCAACTCAATGATGCCCACATGTTTTATTGGTTGTGTAGCATGCATATAGAGAGGGGGTGCCTTATATTTAGATTTTTTTTGAGTCCAACCATGGGAAAGGGGAACATTATAGAGCAAGGGCATATATGAAGAGAGTTGTAGTTAATAAGCAACTAAAGATTTTAGCAATAGAGCTTCTTGATGCTCCTAGCATTACTGATTGGTGTAGTTTAGCACTATCATAGGGGGGACTCCTGATTCAGTAGTACATAGGTTCTTTTCATTAGTTGAAGAAGGTTCCATAGGTGATAGATCAAATTGTGCTACTATTAGAGACTCCTAAAAATTACATTCATTTCTAAGCTCTGATTCTAGTATGTGGACCATTTGGACATGACAACTAGCTTGCTTTTGTCCTAGTTGTTTTTAGTGTGATTGGGATCACTATGAGTCAAGGGAGTGGGTGGACAAATGGGCTCCACAAATCCATTATCTATCATACCCTCTATAAAAAATGATGACATGGAAAGTTTAGTTGAGCATAACCATCTATTGGATCTTCTTCATCCAAGACATGTCTTTTCATTGGTTGCACCATAGGGGAATGATAAGAAATCAAATTATTGGTTAGTACATTATGTAAGAGGTAAACATAATCTTTCACAAATGATTACAAATGATAATGGATTCACATATCCTACTAGTTCATTTGTGTTGTTGGAACATGGCTATTGGCATACATGCTTAGAAGGAATGAAATTCTTGCATTGGAAGACTATCAGAAGTACAAAACAATTATCCTATATTCACATCTTAATATAGAAAAAAATGTGAAGTTACTAAAGCATCAAGGAAGACCAAAAGTACAAGAAATTTTACTATTACTAATGTTGATATGAAGCCCTATTGGAGACCCTAAAATAGAGAGATGACCCTATAGGAACACTCGACATGGTATATTTACTTCTTATGTTCTTTTGTTCATAATGATTCAATGAACTAATGATTATCTTGATTAATACGATTATTTACTGATATTTTTTATGATATTTGAATGTAGGTACATCATGAAGAGTAGTCATACATGAAGATAAAAACTAATCAAGGAGTAAAATAAATGAAAATCTATTCTATTTTTTATACTATGATTTTTGACACTACGATTTTTGACAGTATCATTTTTGACACTACACTTTTTGGTAGTTGTGTATTGATGTAATAATGATGAAACACTTGAGATATTGTAAATTTAAACTTGTTGATTTAATGTAAGCAGTAGGGATGTTTTTATTTAATTTAATTAATGTGGAGGGACCTAAAAATGATGATTTTACTTAATACTAACACCAAACTTGCACTGTGCCCAATGCAAAAATGTTGAGGTAGATAAAAAATATTTTTTTAACTTAATACTAACCCAAGTGACACCCTTGTTCTATCCACAAAGGGCCTACAATGTTCATAGCCAACTCATACTAAAGAGTCTCCAAGGTTCTCTAAGTGTGTTTGGAGGTCAATCTTATGAGTGTCATAAAATGGAGCTCATGGGGGCTATCAGTGAAACATCAAATGCTGCAGGATGGTTATGTCAAGGTATGAAATAAACTATCTCATTTTGGAGATATCACATTCCATTTGGATTTGGTACAATGATCTAACTCGATGCCAAAACTTGTAGTGTACCTAAATTCATTGGTCCATCACTACATAGCTTTGAAACCATTGATCTTGGCATCAAATATTCAATTTCATTAGCTCTAGATGGGTGGGTGAACTCTATGTTGGAGTTCTTTCTGGTAAAGAACATATCAGGTAGATTTAAACCTGATACTAAGAAACAAAGACAAGGACATGCCTAAGGATGAGCTAAATCATATGTTCAACAAGGCTAAATCTTGGTTCTGGGCCATAGAGTCAGCAGGACTCACTTCACGTTAGGCTCTGCTAAGCCAAGGCGGTTAAACCTAAGGGATCTATCTGATTAATTTGATATTCTTTTATGACTATCCCCTACAATAGAAATGGTCAAATTTCTTCTACAATATGCTAGCAAACTTCCTAATTACAGTAACCAATTACAACCAAAGAAAGTAACAACAAATAAGCCATGACCGACAATTCTAGTTCTTGAAAACATAATAAGGGAAATCGATATAGTTTGTTGTGTAAATGTTGTCTAGTTATATGAATGCTCCAATATGCCTTCAAACTTTGGGATGGGCCAGTGCCTTATCCATTGGGCTATAGAGTCAATAATTAGCAACTTAGACCTTTTTAATTAACTTATGATTAAGAGAGTCAACATTAAACTCTCAGTTTCATTCTAATTCTCATCCTTCTTATAAACCCTAAACCTTATCAATTTTAGAAAGCAATAAGAGATATACAACCATTTAGATTGCAATAAACTGAAGAGAAAAAAATTATCTATTTAGTCTCAAAGCTAAAGATACATAATAAAGAGACAAAACTTCAAGGATAATGACAATTGAGGATAAATCCTTCTATTTAATTTCAATATTGCTGATAAAACTCAAAATATAACACATAGATAAAACCACTTTTGTAGAATGTTTTCCTTTTGTATTCAAAATAAGCATATGATAGAACTCATTCAAGTAACTAAATAACACTTTGGATAGAATGAAAAATAATAATATGACATATATAAAAATTCTATAGACAACCAACATCTACTTCTCATCTTGGGAATCCATAAATAGGATTGCAAAAAGCTATAGATGAGAGGAGAACACATGTCAAAATTCTAATGGAATCAAAAACTCTTGGAAGGTCTACATAATAAATACAGAGATTAGTCTTCCAAAATATCGATCAAAAAAGATAAGTAGCTAAGGAAGTAGAAAAACATTAATGTTGAATCCTTGATCTTTTCTTCTCCTTGTACTTTATCTGCCTTGTAAGCAAAAATTTCAGCTATCTCCTACTAGTAAAGCCTTTATTTCACCTACTGCTTCCCAGACATAAATCTCTCTTTTGGTGGGCCAGTCAGTATTCTTTACCTCTTATAAATCTTGAGTAGCCTTGGTCCACCTAGCATCCATAATCACTTTGGATTCAACAATAAATTTATTCAAATTTATCTCTACTTTAAAATGAGAATCATTCAAAGCATGGAAAGGGGAATCAGAGGTATCCTTAAAAACTGCTACTGTAGTCTCCTTGGTCAAGATCTTATCAAAATAAGTTGACCACTCCTTCTAGTCCCTTACTACATTGGTAGAACCTAGTATAGAAGGTATACAAGGTTCTATTCCATCATATAAAACTTTCAATTTTCCCTATATGACTTGCAACTTGCTAGTAAAGAAGCCACTTAATTCTCTTACTATCTCTAGGCTCTCCTTTACAGTGAAAATTTTGTCTAGAAAGTATGGCTTTTTAGCCATCAACATAATTAATCTATCCAAAAATTGAATTTAAGGCCCCCATAGACCAAAAGTAGGTGTCAACCATGAGAGTGCCTCATTGCAAAATTTCTCAGCACTTTGTAAAGCAACAAAAGAATTATGAGCCTATTGTGATAGGTTCTTCAAAAAATCAACCTTGTGGTTCATCATACCTCTAAGGATCTCTATCCTTACATCTCCTTCCTATTGTACTAACTAAGTGTCAGTGCTCATTCTCCTTGGCTATGATGACTTTTCCTCCTCTATATCTTTAGTCTGTACCAAAGCCTTAGTAGTATCCCTGATTGGCATTGAAGTCCCTTGTCCCTCTTCTCTATTCTGCTTGTGCCAATTGCTCTCTGAGGGATGCAATTTCATCCTCAAGTGCCTAGACCTTAGCTTCCAACTCAAAAATTCTTTCCTTGTATACATGACTTCTTCTAAGCTCATTTTCATAGAGCTTCCTGACATCAATGTATTCATGTATAGATTGGGCTAACCTTGTCTCTATTTCCACTACCTTGGCTTCATTGATAAATGAAAAATGTTTTAATGCCTAGGAGATCTCTATACTAGAGGTGCCTTGTAGAGTCCAAATTATCATGTTTCCCTACTCTGTGCTCTACACATCCATTAATTTAGGTTTGTTAGAAGTAGGGGTCATGCTCCAGATTACAAGGGACTTGGTATCAATGTTAAAACTAGTCCCTCTCTTCAATCCCTCAACACCAATTTCTTCATAGGAGATGGCATTTTCCTATGTTCTAATTTGATCAAGCATGAAAGCTTGCTCCAAGTCCCAACCAAGCACTAGCAACACACCACTTCTTTGGACTAAATCTCTAGCCTCCTCTAAAGTCATTACTTCACTTTTAGGATCATAGGCTATAATTTTTTAATCAACTCCATCCTCTGTTCATCTAATTCATTAGGTTTCATCTTGAGGACTAGCTCACTCTATTTAATTTTATATAAAAATCTCTTGAATTCATTGGATTTGATGAATTCATCATCCTCTAAGAATTGTTGAGCTTGGATGATCCTATCATCTAGTCTTGCTACAACTAGCTCTAGGTCTATTAAAGTGTTCTCTGCTACATCAGCCCTAGTCTGGAGGTAATTCTATCTCATGTCAACAAAATACTGACTAATCCTTGGCAAAATTTGCAAAGTTCTTTTCCTAATTTGGGGAGGGATCTACACAATTTTCTAACTATTATTCCCTTTTTCCATCCAAGATGCCTAGGGTGCATCTTCCTCCTCCAACTTGAGGGCCACATCAGGTTCTTGGCTATCAGGGCACACTATTTCTTCATTACCCATTGGACCCTTTTGCATTTTACCCATTACCTCTGCATGGTCCATGACCATCTTTCTGATTCTCTGGGGGTAAGGGATATCCATGTAAAAACCTGGGAATCAAGGATCAATTCTCTTCAATTCCTTTTCTACCCTCAGTACATCATCAAGTTTTGTAAGCTTGTCAGCTACCTCTCCTTCTACTACTATGTTTGGGATGATGTCTTCATGGGGAAACTCCTTGGAATTAGGCAATACATAGTTTCTCATTTCTTTCAATGTTTCCCTCATCCATCCCTCAGAGTCATACATTCTATATGGGCCTGTACATAAATTATAGTGGTGTAGGAAAGAATGAATAGAATCTAGGGCATCTTTGCCAATGCTAAAATCACCAATTTTAAAACATCTACACAAAAATGTCCTCCTATGCACCTTAGGACCTAGGTACTTTCTATTAACCATGAACAATTGCCAAATAAATTCAATTATTCCTAAGCTAGGAGGAATAAACTTTGGTGAAATATGGGGTGGCTGGGGACAACCATAGACTCTCATCAAAGAAAAGGTAGGAAACAAGAAAATATTCCCCCAATTATGATCTAATCTTTTTCCTTCAGGCAGCAAGGCTGGTCTCAGAAGACCTTTCAAAATTAAGGGGCCCTAAAGTACCTTGGGTCTAACATTTTCATTATAATAGTACTAAAATTATTGAAAAAGGACATGGAATCAAAAAAATGATAAGTGCTATCCCATACCCATGTCCACAGCTACATTGGCAAGTCTCCATTTAAATCAAAAGTTTGATGAATAAAATCAGAGTTGATATATCCCACATTCTTGTAGAGGATCAAATGCATTAGCAAAGAGTAGTAAGGGAAAGTGAAATCTCTCATATCTCCAGACCTTGCCCTAGCATGTTATCCCTCATTATATCTAATATATGACTAACATATTCATATTCATAAGCATGGTAGGTATCTTGTACATCCCTAGCAATTATATATTCTACCCCCCAAACCTCATCAGACCCATCCTTTCCTACAACCTTGTGCACATCATATATGGTCTTGACAAAATAACTTTTGAATTTGTCCATGGGCATCTTCTTTTGTATCTTCTTTGGGTAATCACCCTTCTTCAAATCACCAGGAACATGTTGCAACAATGAAGCTCTTATGAAAGCATTGGGATTTGCCTCAAATATCCTCTATAAGTCCTTTAAATCTATAGGCTAACCCATTGCTCCAATTAATCTAAAAGCTTCAATGAAAGATTATTGGTCAAGGGTACATATAATAGTTCCATCCTTTTTGTGAAAAGACTTGGTGGTAGGTTTTTAGCATTGAAACAAGGCCTTCATCAAATCTACATGCACGAAGACCTCTGGGAAAATTAGTTTGGAAAGGTTCTTCTTCCATGGATTACAAACAAGAACCTTCTTCTCCCTGTTGCAATAGAAAAAGTAGAAAAGCTCATAACTAGTGACATCAGGGAACCTATCATATGGATCAAAGAAATCATGATCATCAGTAGAGTTTGCATTTGTAGATCCTGGAAACAACTTTATCCACTCCTCTAGGAATTGGCTAGGCTTCTTTTGTCTGGTTTTAACTCCCTTCGAGGTTGAGGTCTCTGATACTGCAATTTTTGAGGCTTGGATTTCGTCCACTTCCTAGTCTAACATTTTGTGAATTTGCAACTGAATTATCTATAATTGGAAATATTCTGTCTCTTACAATCTTTGGAAACAACAATCCAAAATGCACAAAAAACACAAGATAAACTCAAATTTTGTTTTTGCAAATGATGAATAGTGATGATGGGAATGGAAGATCTTATAAGGGTATGTGCAGGATCATAGTGTGCCAAATAGTGGGCAATGTGAAAAAAATAGAGTTTGAATACGTCTAAAAGCGCTTCAAAATCTGCTCTGACTTTTTTTCACCTATCCAGGTACCAAACCTGGAAAGTAAGGCCCAAGCCTTATTGGATATTCGATATGAGATCAGATATCCAATCTCATATCAAATATCGGATCTCATATAAGATATCTGATATGAGATCTGATATTCGATATCGGCAGCATAAAAATTGGAGTGAAAAGACACAAAAATTAGAGGGAAAAATGAATTTGTAAGTGATATAACTAATTTGAGATATGAAATATGTAAAGATATAATATATAATCTATATATTATATAATAATATAATATATATATATATATAATCTATTAATATATAATAATATATTATGTTATTATTATTATTATCTATAGATATAATATATATTATTATAATATATTATTATTCTTTTTACTATATTTTTATTGAATATAATAACGTAATATATTATCTATATGTTATTAATACATATTATTATTATTATCATATATATATTATAATCTATAATATATTATTATTATTATTATCATATGTAAATTATAATCTATAATATATTATTAATATTATGACTTATGTTATTAATATATAATAATATATTATGTTATTATTATTATAATCTATAAATATTATATATATATATATATATATATATATATATAATTATTATTTTTACTATATCATTTCTATTGAAGTCATTTATATGGGTCGAAAGGGCTCACAGGATGACCTATAACCCTTTTCAACACATTCCATGATGACATATGTCCCTAAGGGATCCTAGGACCCCTAAAGAGTTATTAAAATAGTTTATATGGGTTGAAGGGGGTCACAGGATGACCTATGAACCCTTTCAACATATTACAAGACGAAATATGTCCCTAGGGGTCTTAGGACCCTTAGGGACATATTAGAATCGTTCATATGGGTCGAAGGGGGTCATAGGGTCACCTATGACCACCTTCGACACATTTAACGATGACATATGTCCTTAAGGGTACTAAGACCCCTAGGGACATATTAGAATCATTCATATGGGAAGAAGAGGATCATAGGGTGACATATGACCCCCTTCCACAAATTCCATGATGACATATGTCCCTAAGCATCCTAAGACCCCTAGGGACATATTAGAATCTTTCATATGGTTTGAAGGGGGTCATAGGGTGAACTATGACTCCTTTTGACATATTACATGATGGCATATGTCCCTAGGGGTCCTAGGACCCCTAGGGACATATTAGAATGCTTCATATCGATCAAAGGAGGTCATAGGTTGACCTAAGACCACCTTTGACCCATTAAATGATGACATATGTCCTTAGGGGTCCTATGACCCCTAAGGACATAATAGAATCATTCTTATGGGTCAAAGGGGCTCATAGGGTGACCTATGATCCCCTTCGACCCATTACATGATGACATATCTCCATAGGGGTCCTAGGACCCCTAGAGACATATTAGAATCATTCTTATGGGTCAAAGGGGGTCATAGGTTGACTTATAACCCACTTAGACACATTACATGACAACATATGTCCATAGGGGTCCTAGAAGCCCTAAGGACATATTAGAATATTTCATATGGGTCCAAGGGTGTCATAGGTTGACGTATGACCCCCTTAGACCCATTAAATGATGTCAAATGTACTTAGGTCAACCTATGACCCCATTTGACCCATAAGAAGCTTTCAAATATGTCCCTAGGGGTTCTAGGACCCCTAGAGACATATGTCATCATGTAATGTGTTAAAGGGGGTCATAGGTCAACCTATGACAACCTTAGACACATAAGAATGATTCTAATATGTCCCTAGGGTTCTGAGGAGAACTAAGAATATATGTCATCATGTAATGGGTCGAAGCGGGTCATAGGTCAACCTATGATCACTTTTGACCCATAAGAACGATTCTAATATTTCCTTAGGGGTCCTAGGACCCCTAGGGACATATGTCATCATGTAATTCATTGAAGGGGGTCATAGGTCAACCTATGACCGCCTTTGACCCATAAGAACGATTATCATATGTCCCTCTAGGTCTTAGGGACATATTTCGTCATGTAATACTATGACCCCCTTTCACCCATATGAACAACTATAAATGTCCTTAGGGGTCATGGGCCCCTAGGGACATATGTCATCATTTAATGGGTCAAAGAGGATCATTGGTCAACCTATTACCCCCTTCAATCCATATGAACGATTCTAATATGTTCCTAGGGGTCCTAGGACCACTAGGGACATATGTCATCATTTAATCGGTCAAAAGAGATCATAGGTCAACCTATGACCCCCTTCAACCCATATGAATGATTCTAATATGTCCCTAGGGGTCCTAGGACTCTTAGGGACATATGTCATCATGTAATGTGTTGAAGGGAGTTATAGGTCAACCTATGACTCCATTTAACCCATAAGAATGATTCTCATATGTCTGTAGGGGTCCTAGGGACATATGTCTTCAAGTAATGGGTCAAAGGGGGTCATAGTTCAACCTATGAACCCCTTTGACCCATATGAATAATTATAATATGTCCCTAGGGGTCCTAGGACCCCTAGGGACATATGTCATCATTTAATGGGTTGAAGGGGGTCATAGGTCAACCTATGACCCCCTTTGACCCATATGAACAATTTAAATATGTCTCCAGGGAGCCTACGACCCCTAGGGACATATGTTATCATTTAATGGATCGAAGCGGGTCATAGGTCAACCTATGACCCCCTTTGACCCATATGAACAATTCTAATATGTCCTTAGGTGTCCTATGACCCCTAGGGACATATGTCATCATGTAATGGGTCGAAGGGATCATAGGTTCACCTATGACTCCCTTTGACCCATAAGAATGACTCTAATATGTTCCTAGGCGTCCTAGGACCCCTAGGGACATATGTCATCATGTAATTTGTCGAAGGTTGTCACAGGTCATCTTATGGACCCCTTTGACCCATAAGAATGATTCTAATATGTCCTTAGGGGTCCTAGGACCCCTAGGGACATATGTCATCATGTAAAGGTTGAAAGGGGGTCATAGGTCAACCTGTGACCCCCTTTGACCCATAAGAACAATTCTTATATGTTCTTAAGGGTCTTAGGACCCCTTTGGACATATGTCATCATGTAACGGGTTGAAGGGGGTCATAGGTCTTTGATCCACAAGAAGCATTTGAATATGTCCCTAGGGACATATGTCATCATGTAATGGGTCAAAGGGGGTCATAGATCAACCTATGACCCCCTTAGACATATAGAAATATATCTAATATGTCCCTAGGGTTACAAGGACCACTAGAAATATATCTCATCATGTAATGGGTCGAAGCGGATCATAGGTCAACCTATGACCACCTTTGACCCATAAGAATGATTCTAATATTTCTCTAGGGGTCCTAGGACCCCTTGAGACATATGTCATCATGTGATGCATCGAAGGGAGTCATAAGTCAACCTATGACCCCCTTTGACCCATTAAAATGATTCCCATATGTCCCTAGGGGTCCTAGGGAAATATGTCATCATGTAATAGGTCAAAGGAGGTCATAGGAAAACCTATGACCCCCTTTGACCCATATGAACAATTCTCATATGTCCCTAGAAGTCTTAAGGACATATGTCATCATTTAATAGGTCGAAGGAGATCATAAGTCAACCTATGACCCCCTTCGATCCATATGAACGATTCTAATAAGTCCTTAGGGGTCCTAGGACCCCTAGGGAAATATGTCATCATATAATGTGTCGAAGGGGGTCATAAGTTGACCTATGACCTCATTTCACCCATACGAATGATTCTCATATGTCCCTAGGGGTCCTAGGGACATATCTCATCATGTAATAGATCAAAGGTGGTCATAGGTCAACCTATGACCCCCTTTGAACCATATGAACAATTCTAATATGTCCCTTGGGGTTCTAGGATCCCTAGAGACATGTCATCATTTAATGGGTTGAAGGGGGTCATAGGTCAGTCTATGACCCCCTTTGACCCATATGGATAATTCTAATATGTCTCTAGGGGTCTTAGGACCCCTAGAGACATATGTCATTATTTAATGGGTCGAAAGGGGTCATAGGTCAACCTATGACGCTCTTTGACCCATATGAACAATTCTAATATGTCTCTACAAGTCTTAAGAACCCTAGGGACATATGTCATCATTTAATGTGTCGAAGGGGGTCATAGGTCACCCTATGATCCCCTTTGTCCCATATAAATGATTCTAATATGTCCCTACGGGTGCTAGGACCCCTAGGGACATGTCTTCATGTAATGGGTCGAAGGAACCTATGACCCCTGTTTACTCATATGAATGATTCTAATATGTCCCTAAGGGTCCTATGACCCCTCGAGACATATGTCATCATGTAATGTGTCAAACGGGGTCATAGGTCAACCTATGATTGCTTTCGACCCATAAGAACAATTCTAATATGTCGCTAGGGGTCCTAGGATCCCTAGGGACATATGTCATTATGTAATGGGTCGAAGGGGATCATAAATCAACCTATGACCCCTTTCAACCCATATGAATGATTCTAATATGTCCCTAGGGGTGCTAGGATGCCTAGGGACATATGTTGTCATGTAATGGGTCGAAGGGGGTCATAGGTCCACCTATGACACCAATTGACCCATATGAATGATTCTAATATGTCCTTAGGGATCCTAGGACCCCTAGGGACATATGTCATCATTTAATGGGTCGAAGGGACCTATGACCCCCTTTGACCCATAAGAATGATTCTAATAAGGACCCTTAGGGACATATGTCATTATGTAATGGCCCCTTGGACTGATATATATTAATAATATACATATATATTAATAATATATATATATTACGTTATTATATTTAATAAAAATATTACGTTATAATATATATTACATTATTATATATATATTAATAACATACTTATATATATAATATATATATTACGTTATTATATATATTAATAACATACTTATATATATATATATATATATAATATATATATATATATTACGTTATTATATTTAGTAAAAATAATAATAATATAAATTATATTTATAGATTATAATAAGAATAACATAATATATTATTATATATTAATATATTATATGTTATATCTTTACATTACGTTATTATATATATATATATATATATAATATATTATAATACATATTTACATAGTAATATAACAAAAGTAATTTATAAATCATAAACTATAACTCTTAAATCCAATTTTCCCTCCAAAATGGGTTGGGATTTCAAATTTCCCACCAAAATTCACCGAGCCATATCAGATATCCAATTTGAAATCGGATATTCGATTAGGCTTGGTATTTACCAAGCCTACACAGTCAACCCAAAAGACGTGTTTGAAGAGGGTTTTAGTGATACTCAGACTTCAGGTAGCCGTCTAACAATGTTATTTTGATCAAAATTGAATGAAACGAAAAGAATTTTTTAAGATCACTCTCGAAATTCCATCGATATAATTTTTTTCAAATTCTGAGTTTGATAAGTATTTATTTATTAATTATCAATGAAGATTATTGTAAAGTGTTGATTGACATACTAATTTAAAAATAGCTATAACTTTCAAATGGTATAACATTTTTTGAATCTAAAAGTTGAGTCACATTCTATGCTTTTCCTAGTATAAGGAAAAAACAAAAAAAAAAAAAAAAAAATGGTAAAATTTTCTATTAGTTAAGGTGGTCAGACCTAGGATTTTTTTTTTTCTGAAAAAGTTTTGGTAGAAAATTCATATTTAATTATTTATTTGGAATAAAAATACCAAAAAATATGCATCACATCTGGGCATGAGTCTACTTTTCATATCTATAATTATATTAAAAAAATATTATCATTTGATTTTGATTAAGGTGGTCAGACATACACCTACTTTTTATTTTTGCCCTGAAATTTTTGTAGTACTACATTAAAATTCAAACTTTTGACCAATCAATTTTTGTTTTTCTCTTGATAAGGCGTAGTATTTTAGAAACCAAATTCAATTTCCTACAAATTATTTTCTTACAACTTTTCGATATAAAGTCCATAACGACTTTAAAATTATGTGTCAAGTTGACATAACCCTGATTTGCTGATTTTTCACTGCCACTTAAGGCCATAGTTTGGTACACCATGATCCTGCACATACCCATAAGTTGATATGCTTAGACTAACATTTATGTTCCATTGATTTCAAAATTCTTGAAAAACAACCTCAATCCTTTCTATCAACTTCATGGATCATCACCATTAATTTCCAACTATGCACTTTTTGTACTGCACTCAAATCTGATTGGCTGAGAAGCTCATATTTCTTTTCTCATCATTATGTTTGCTATCAAGATTAGATTCTATGATATTATGACAAGGTGATTGAAAATACCTTTCATAACATCACAACATTATATTAATGGTTCTCTAATCTTATGACAACCCTTAAAATTTATATTGGCCAATCGAAAGAAGTGGCAAGACCCTTTACGATCTTACGACACCCACTATTGTTACAGCATCAGTAGTTGACTCCATCTTGTTCTATGATCTCACGAAAAGTTATTTTGGAGCATCATAAGTCACTTTCTCTTTCCATACAATCATACAATCATAGTTAAGCTTGCCTTTTTGTAACATCGCAAAAGAACATGTTTACTTTTATAATGTTACGATCACCTTGAAACTATTACATCATAACATTAGCAGTTTATTATTTCTTCTGTGTGACCTTATGAAAAATCCTAGTTGTAACATCAAAAAAATCCTTTCAAAGCCCTGAGATCTCATGATGAAAGACCTATTGTAATATCAAAGACTGCAAGCTACTGTCTAACTTAAAATCTTTTGGTCCCACAAATACTGACAATGAATACATCTAGCATATGTACACTGGCTTCACTCAAACAAGAAACTGACATCTATCCTAACAACCCATGACCTATTTTCCTTTATGACCCTTATGATCCTATTATGATAGAATTTCATGCCATCACAACACACCTTGATAGTTTACACAATCCCACGAAAAACCTTTTGTCGTAGCATCTTAACCCTTAAGACCTAACCTTGTAATCATGTGACAAGCATCGTAGGATCGTAGATCTCCATCCTTTGCTTTATGATATGATGATAAACATCTTATTGTAGGATCGTAACCACCCTTACTCTTAGCTCCCAATGCCATGATGAACCTTTTATCATAAAATTAGAAAATACCTTCTCATGAACAAAAAATAATGCGATATGATTTTACGACACAAAGGACATCACAAGATTGGGATAGATCAAAATCATACCTAAGATAACATGATACAATGTTAATTGTGAGATCAAAAAAAGCCTTCATGCTTGCCTATGATATTCTGCTAACCCTCCATCATGACATTATAGAAAATAATGTACTTTTAGAAAAATGAAAACCCACTCATTTATATGGCCTACGGTTAGGGAAAATGGAGATTATGCATTTCATTAGGGTTAATTGTAAATGGAAAAAATATAATCATAACCCTAGCAATTTTTTAAAAAAAATTCAACACAAAATGTAGAATTTTCTCATTAGTGAAAAAGGAGCTATCACTCTAGTGACACCCTTTTTCTTCTTGTAGAGCCTCCAACATTTGTGACCACCCCATACCAAAGAGTCTCCAAGGTTCTCTAAGTGTGTTTGGAGGTTGATCTTCTAAGGTACACAACTCAAAGTTTGTGAAGCCTATTGGTGAAAAATAAAATTCTATAGGATGGTTATATCATGATCTCCAATAACCTATCTCATTTAAGAGAGATCACATTCTATTTGGATTTAGCATAGCAATCTCACTTGATGCTAAAACTTGTAGTGTGCCTCAGTTCATCGATGCATCACTATGTAATTTTGAAACTACTAATCTTGGCATCAAATCATCACTGCCATTAGCTCTAGATGGGTGGCTGAACCATAGTGATATTATTATTCCATCTATGGAGAGCCTCCAACATTTGTGGCCACCCTATACTAAAGAGTGTCAAAGGTGCTCTAAGTGCATTTGAAGGTCAATCTTCTGATGGTCATAAATTGGAGCTCATGCGGGTTATTGGTGAAAAGTCAAATTTTATAGGATAGTAATTTCAATCTCTAAAATAACCTATCTAATTTTGGAGAGACACGTTCCATTTGGATTCAGCACAACAATCACACTTGAAGCCAAAACTTGCAATGTGCCTCAGTTTGTCAATGCATCACTGTGTAACTTTGAAACCATTGATCTTGACATCAAATCATCAGTGCCATTAGATCCAAATGGGTAGGTGAACCTTAGTAACACCCTTGTTTCAACCATGGAAAGCATCAAACATTCATGACCACACTATACCAAAGAGTCTCCAAGGTGCTCTAAGTGCATTTGAGGGTCATAACTTAGTCCTCATGGGGGCTATTAGTGAATTATTAAATAATAGAGGACACCATTTTTTGGCACACCATGATTCTACACATACCTAGAACAGAGAAGCTATGTGTGTTTCAACAAATATGGAACAAAGATGATGAGGTTGATAAGAGAATCTAAGCATAAGGCTTAAGTTTGTGGTGAAGAGAAGGGTGAATGCTTGAAGGGGTTGCCAAGAAAATCAAGGATAGAGGTGACTTAAAAGTCATTCGGGACTCAAAAATCTTTGTAAATCTTTTAACAAGGTGAATTCTAATGGAATGATCTAAATTCCTCTAGCAAGGCCATTCCTAATAGGGTGATTAAATCATCTAACTAGATCATGTTTAATAGTGTGCATTATAAACCTTTAATAGGACAGGATCCTAATAGGGCTTACTTCAAAAGAGTGAAAAAGTGGTGACATGTTGCCGTTGGATTTTCCCAATTTGGGTTTCTATATTATGTCCTAGTCTCAGACTCGTGTTGAATGTTTTATAGTGTTTTACATTTACATGTTTATATTCAACAAAGTCTAGTATCGTAGGACATTGAACTGCTAATTAATTTTGTTGCTGAGATTACTGTAGAGACCAAGTTACAATAGGATATGAAGAATACATAATTTTTAAGTGTTTGATTGTTTAATTAGTACTAAAGGACCTAGAGTAACTAATTCACCTCTCCCTCGTAGCTATTGCAAATTTTCTAACAATTTAGAAGTGTTTGTAGAGGTGATCTATAAAATATGGATAGTGGAAGCTAGATGTTACAAGATGCTATTCTACTTCATAATTCAGGTCATGACTATAGAATCTCTAGAAAGAAAAGATAAATGAAGTATTTGCAAGAAATATTTCAATAGCCATGTTTTCGAATAATAACAAAAAATGAAGCATGTTCCAATCCTATGATTTTCAATGTCCTCGTATGAGATAAAACACTTTGGATTTGCACTGATATATTTTAATGCTTTATTTATAGTTATTCTTCGTATTTATGGAGTAGAAACAATTATTTTTTCCTCTTCCCAACTACAAAGTAGAGTAAAGATTCCTCTAAACTAATTTGGATGATGTTAGTAGAGGCAGAAGATTAGATGTGATGGAGTATGTAATGAAAGAGATACTATTAATTAATGTGGCTAATGATATAGTGCATAAATCATAAATCCTCTTCATTCATCTCTTGCCTTTCTCATTTTTATTACTTCTTCTCAAACATTATAATGGGAAATGTACATCGTGGGGACAAGAACCATTTTTTTTCATGAGGCATCAAAATACAAAATTTTTTGTAGCAAAGTAAATTTGTGCTACCTTTGAAAGTAAGAGAATATTGTTCAAGATTTGAGTATACAATTTGAATGACATTTAATCATCATCAATTAATAAATATGAATGCCAATGCACATAATATGCCATGTGGGAAACACAACAATACTTGCAATTAAATCTCAACATGGATTTTAGAAAAATCATGGATTGAATTTTGCCATCCTCTTCTTTTAGAATTGATTTTCAAATGAGATAGATTCATATCATGCATCAAATATTTTAGATTTTGATGTGTTGGAATATTCAAATATGGAAAGAGTACTTATGAGAGAGAGGGGGGGGGGGGGGGGCATGGGTGAATCATAAGTATCCCACTTTAGCCAATAAAACTTTTAACTAAAAGTAAATTGCATGCATGTAAATACATCAAATAAACATGAAACTAAACACATACATCAACAACTCTTAACACTAGAATTTGGTAACCTAGAAACCCTCCAGGAATAAGAAGGTAAAACTAGGGTGGGGATGATACCCACAAAAATTATTGTAGCAATATTGTTCAACAACTTTTGATGGTCTACCCTGTTAAAGGCTTTTACACTGTATTAATAGTGACTTGGTTAGAGGATTTACAAACACTGAACATGAAGTGTCACCTTGTTAAAGGATTTTAATCACCTAATTAAAGGATCTGATGAAATAGTTGTTAAGCTAACCTATCACCATAGGATTTTCATTCTAATACAATTTCTAGAAAGTATTAGGTATAATGAACCTGATAAATTACAATCCTTGATTGTCGAATGCAGGCACTTGTTCTGCTTTCTCTGATCTTGATCCTTTGTGATCTGATAATCCTCACTTATGAAAATAGAATTCCCTTGTTCACCCTTGTATGTCCACTCATACATTTACAATGAAATTTTGTCTTCCTTATAAAGACATTTGAGGATTTAGGGTTAGGTATGGATCTACGATCCATGTTCAATCTCCATTTTCTACTCATTATTTACATTTATTCTATTGGTTGCATGCCTTCATCATTTTTCTTATTGGTTGCATGAAGATTTCATAGGAAAAATAAAATATTCGATCTCATCATCAAAACCCTCAAGATTTACCTTATGTCGGCTGTAAAAATTGTTTACATCATAATTTCTGCAATTACAAACTCTTATGCTGAGTTACTCGGCTCATGAAGTATTGCTGATACTCGACACATGCTATTTCTTGGATAGCTTGACACCTGTTAACACTCAAAACTTGTGTTAATCAACACTTATGCTTCACTCAGTATCTGATCTTCACTCGATATCTGAAAACTACTCAGCACATGAAGATCACTCAGCACCTGTTGTGCAGCTCAGCATGCATGGTGTACTCTGCTTCCAATGTGGAATGTGATTAAGTGTGTTGGCACTCAAGTGTCAAAAACCATTATGTGGTTAACAATATCTCCCTTTGACATGAGTGACAAAAACACTTAACTGACCTTATAAGTACATTTACTAATTTGATTGGTATATACAGAGTTTAAAGAAAACTTGATCAGAAAACTTGATCAAAATTTGTAACTTACAATCTTACAATATATAACTCAAAAATTTTATAACTCCCCCTGAGTTGATTGTGCCTTATCTGTATATCAATCAAGCACCTCCTTTGTATCTTTTCTCCCCCATTAATTCATCTCATAATATCTATATCTCCCCTTATTATGTCTGTTTTCTCCCCCTTTTTGACACTTATGTCAAAGAATGTTTAAGGGTTAAGACCATATTTAGCCAAAAATGTTCTATTTACCTCCATAATCATCCTAAGAGTTGCATTCCAGTTGTTCAAAGAAATTTCCAATGACTTATACTGGATGGCAGTCTCGGCAGCAAGATGAATAAGTCCATCTGATGTAGAAAGATCTGGGTCTTTCTTGAGAACAGTTTCAGGATATACTTGCTCTTTATGGAGTATCTCTAAATGAGGGGTAATGTAGGACTGGAGCTATATTAATTTGGCCTTGATATTAGCCTCATTTTCTGTTAATATAGCTATTTCTTTGTGAGTGTGAAGTGATTGAGCAAAATGCTTCTCACTTTGAGCTGGATCATTTGGTAATTGCATGCTTGAAATGTTTGAATTTCTTTCCAAGCTCAGTATCTTTTGGCTTGTTTCTTGTGTGAAGTATGAAAAATCACACAACTTTTTGTACAATGAGAATATATTCTCAAGTTCCTTTTTCACTTTGTTAATAAGCTTAGCCAATTCAACTTGTGAAAGTGCAATTTGACTTGATATTTTCTCATTCACTTTCCCTTGAAATTTTCTTTCTGACCATTCCATAAATTTTGCATTTGTTTCTAGGTCTTCATTTGTCACCTGGTCAACAATATCTGTTAATTGCTCCATGATATGCTTTGACTCATCTAGTGATTCCAAACTGAAGGCATCCATAAAGATGTCCTTAATCTCATATAGTGTTTGCTTATGTTTATACTCCTTCCTGAGTATCTCCTATCTTTTTCTCCTATTCAGTGCTTCCTGCACCTCATTGATTTGATCAATGATTATTGATTTTGAGTCATAGCTCGGTATGACTATCTCCTCATCTAATTTAGGGTTTCCATAGTGAAGTACCCTTGCAACTCTGGTAGTACTGGATGATGGTAAAAATATTTGCAATGGCTGGTGTGAAGGAGTTCCCAAGGTAGGCAAATTTATTAATGTTTGTATTGCCTCCTGTTCTTTAGGGGTTTTCACTTTTTCCTCCTCTTTCTATCTACCATGATCAATTATTGTAATTTGTGGAAGTGCACCTTGTGTTTGTGCTGTAGGATCAGATGTAATAGTCTGTCCTGTTTGTTCTGTTCATTTTTCTACAGCTGCACTTGGCTTCTGTCTTGCAGCATCAATTATGCTTGTTGGTATTTGGAATTGACTACTAGTAGTTGTAGAGATGATAGAAGGTGGTTCTTCTGGATTCACCTTATCTTTGACTATACTTTCTACTAGTTTTTGCAATTCATCTATACTGACCAATACTGGATCTGTACATAATATTGCTTATTGTGTAGATTGGTCAAGAATTCTTTTAAGATCTTCTGTAGTTAACGGATTGATATTCTGACCAGAAGTATCAGGAACATTAGTAATAGTTATAGTGTTTGTAGCTGAGATGGATGCTTGAGGAGAGCTAGGGGGTGGCAGTTGCGTGTCTTGCACACTCTGATCTAGTTGCTACTCTTGCTCAGTTGTTCCCATTATATCCTATTTTTGTGTTTGTTCCTCCTCTCCATCTTTATTTTCTTCTTCCTTCTTTTCTTGTTCTTCTTCTTTCCTCTCTTCTTCTCTTTTCTTTTCTTCATCTTCTTTCCTTTTTCTCCTCTTCTCTATTGGTACAACAGCTTCTTCCTTGTATTCTTCCTCAAGAAAATCTTCAATCTTTTTCTACAAGTTCTTCCATGATTTCATTGTTCTTTGAACAATCTCTTCCATTCTATTATGGAGTATGAAGAATGCCTTGTATTTAGGTGTAAACCTATTATTATGCCTTTTGACTACATTCTTTACTTGTTCCCTAGTCAAATCCGGCAATACACTTGCTAGGGTTGATTCCCTCATCTCCTTTTCCATTTTCAAATAAAAATGCCATTTGTCTTCTACAATTTTTGACAGTTCTTTTGGCAATTGACCATCTAGTTCAAGTGGAGTGTACATGAACTGTGCTATCATTCCATAAACTATTTCTTCTATTCTATTCTATTCTTCTTTATTAAATTTACTGAAATCAACTTTATTTAAATTACTTAAGTCACTACTTGCAATATTTTTACATAAGGTATCAACTGATGAATTGCTTACCTTTTCAGATTGATCTTCTTCATCAGTGTCAGGTTGAGCCATATATATTCTTCTTTTCCTCGACTCTTCCTATGTTTCCTTGATTTATTTCTTCTTTGTAACTTCTTCTTTAGCCTTTTGAGTGGAGGCCCTTGTTGTAGCTCGTGTTGTTGGCTTTTGAGGTGATGGCATGGCAGCTTTCTTTGATTTGGGCTTAGCTGGAGGTTGTTCTGTTGCCTTTCTCTTCTTTGGCTTAGCTTCAGTTGGTGCTTCCTTGGCTTCTTCTTCCTCTACACCTTCCTCCTTGTCTTCTCCAAGACCTTGTGTTAATTCCATTGGCCCTTGTTCGTGCTCAACTTCATCATCACTATCATCCTCTTCTTCTTCTGCTTTAGCCTCAATTTCTTTACCAAATTTCTTCTTAATCTTCTTTATTAATTTGTCTTTCTTCTTCAATGTGGAAGAATTTTTTAATTCCATGTTTATCTTTGATCTTACCACATCATAAGTGCCAAAATGTGGAGCACTTTTATTTGTTTCTTCTGCCAATAATGCAGTTATTGCTGCAGATGCCTCATCAATATTAATTTCATATCCAAATGGCCTTAGCCATCTTACCCTTGGTATTACTTCTTGAATATAGGTAAAATCAATTTCAACTAAGAAACATATATCATTAGTATGTTTTTCTACTAAGGAAGCTGGTATCCTTGATCTTTGCTTCATGGATTTCTTGAAATCCTCAAAATAGCTTGTCATCAAGGTATCAAAATTTTCTCCCATTTGCTCTATGTATTCATTGATTTGGGCAATGATGGTTCTATCATTTCTCCATGCCACTTTTCCAAAAGAAGGAAACTCATTCTGAACATAAAAGAATATGCAAACTAGGATTTCTCCAAACTTGCATTGAGTGCCCTTTGTTCTTCTTATGATAGCTAGGTTTTCATTGATCTGTTGTAGTTGCAGTTCAGCAAGATCATAAGTATGATCCTTTTTCACCAATTTGTAGCCTACATCTACTACAATACATGGTACACTATTGAGTCTACTGGATTGATAGAATTTATGGGCAATGACTCTAACAAAAAACTCAACTAGAGGATCCTGTATGGTGTGAATTGTCATTCCTCTTTTGTTCCACTAGGCACCAGTATTCTTTTCAATAACTTCCTTTGATTCACTTCTCAGGGTTTTTTACCGATCTAGGGTTGGGTACCATGTTACTCTATGTATGATTTCTTTGGTCAATTTGATGGGAATATCTTCTAACCACAAATTTCCACCATGAATTTTGCTTAGTACAAGTCTAACCCATTCCATTTTGAAGACGGTGGGAAAGCTTAAAACTCGAGTCAAACCCTTTCTTTCAACGATTTTGAATTCTTCTTTCAAGACTCCGTCTACACACAGTTTATCATATTCTTGCCTTATTTCCATGTCTCCTAGAGCACCTATCTTACAATTGTAACATTTTCTCATGTCTTGGACCATTACAACTTTTGGGGGAATATGGGAGAGAGCTTTGACTGGGTCATTTTTGTAGGAAACTTTGGGAATAGGATGGAAATTAGGTTGCTTGACCTCATTTGAAACTAACTGAACTTCAAAAGACTCTTTTTCTTTGGTTCTCTTCAAACTTGACGCCATTTATGCAAACTAGGGTTTTCACAGCAAAAGGATATGAAACTACGTACTTCGGCACAAATGAAAATACCTTAAGATTGATGAAAAATGTGTTGAATGCGGTTGTAATTTGCTTGATACACTAGATTCTTGCTATGAAGTTGCTCAGCTCTCTTTCCTCTTCTTTGATTCTTGATCACGATAAATAAAATTGATTGAAATCGCGATAATATACCCTATTTCCATCACATTAAATGTTCAACTACCAACTCAGCTTCTGAATAAATTTTAACCTAACTCAGCTTCCACTATATTTCCACTTTACTCGACTTCTATTGGAGTTATCCAACTCGGCATCAGTTATCAGCTTGGTCGCTGTTAGGAGCTCGACATCTGTTGGAGTTTAACTCGGTATCCAAAGTTAGCTCAGCAACAACATTTAATTTTTGTCTTGACATCTTGTTTAATGTAGATCTATACTTTGCTTATCTTCTTTGTCTTGGGACTGATGTATGATATAGCTTTGTATATCAGTATTGTGTACTTCTCATGCTTAGTTTGATGAAGTGTGATCACTTAACCCATTGGGTAAAGTGATCCCTCCACTTGATGTGTTGCACTCATCTTTCTTTCTCCAAGTCTTATTCATTTGCCCCCTTATCTTTTTGACATCAATCTTTTGTTTTCCTTTTTTTTCTTCAGTCTTGGGTGCCTTTGACCTTGTAGGACAGTTTTTGCTGATATGACCAATTTTCAAACAACTGAAACATGTAGTTTGATTCAACCATCTTTTGTAGTTCCCTTTGAAATGTGTTCTTATGTAGTTCTATGGTATATGTCCATATTCTTGGCAATAGTGACAACTGTAACTAGTTTTGTAATCCCAATGATAATGACTTTCATTCCCTTCTATTTTTTTAGGTTGATTTGATGTCCACATAGGTTTTGATTTGCATTCAAATGCCCTATGTCCATACTTTTTGCAATTATAACAATGTCCATCAAATCTCTGAGTCCTTGTGACATTGGATCTACAATTTTGTGTCATATGTCCTTGCGTGTTGCACTTGTGACAGAAACTCTTATTTTTGGGTGTGTTTGATTGATTGAATCTTCTACTCCTGCACACATTAGATGTATGCCCCTTCTTATTACAGTGATGACAAGTGGGTTTTGAATTATTACCTTTGACACTTCCTTTTTCAGCATGCATTGATGATTCTCCAACTTCAGTGCTATTGTATCCTAGTCTTGATGTATCATGGGCAGATTTTGGAGATTTCAACAACTGTTCAAAATACTTGATAGCTTCACTTGATTTATTGAGATTCTCTGCTACCTCTTTTTCTCTATTTAATTCATTCTGCATTTGTTCATTCTACATCTTCAAAGTAGAGATCTCAATATCTTTCACATTGAGTTCATGATGAAGGTTCATCATTTGGGCAAGTGTATCCATCTGCATGTTTGAGATCCTTGTCAATTTAGTACATTTTTCTTCAAGTCTATTTGCAAGATTTCTTTTGTCATTTTCCATCATCACTTTATATTCAACTGCTCTTTTCTTGTATTCAGTGATTTCACATATCATTATGGCCTGTGACTCATGTTCCATCTTGATAGATCTTATCTCATCTACCTAAACTTTGTTTTTCTCCATCAATTCTGCTATTTCTGCATCAAACTCTTTTGTATCTCCGTTGGAAAATATTTTGGTGGTATCAATCTCCTTGTAGTGTATATCATTTTCAATTATGGCTAGATCCTTCCTTTTTTTTAATGAGTTTTTCAACTTGTTTCTGAATTCCTCCAAGCTATGCAAAGCAAGTTGCACATCTATCACTTGATTTTCAATGATCTTTCCAAGTTTGAAAGCTTCCATCTTTAGATCTTTTCCTCCAAGCTGTTAGGCCTTTCCTTGTGAGAACTTGGACATGCTCTGATACCAATTGTTGGAATATTCAAATATGGAAAGAGTACTTATGAGAGGGGGGGGGGGTGAATCATAAGTATCCCACTTTAGCCAATAAAACTTTTAACTAAAAGTAAATTGCATGCATGTAAATACATTAAATAAACATGAAACTAAACACATGCATCAACAACTCTTAACACTGGAATTTGGTAACCTAGAAACCCTCCAAGAATAAGAAGGTAAAATTGGGGTGGGGATGATACCCATAAAAATTACTGCAGCAATATTGTTCAACCACTTCTGATGGTCTTCCCTGTTAAAGGCCTGCCCTATTAAAGGCTTTTACACTGTATTAATAGTGACCTATTTAGAGGATTTACAAAAAATTAACATGAAGTGTCACCCTGTTAAAGGATTTTAATCACCTAATTAAAGGATCTGATGAAATAGTTGTTAAGCTAACCTATCACCATAGGATTTTCATTCTAATACAATTGCTAGAAAGTATTAGGTATAATGAAATTGATAAATTACAATCCTTGATTGCTGAATGAAGGCACCTGTTCTGCTTTCTTTGATCTTAATCCTCACTTCTGAAAATAGAATTCTCTTGTGCACCCTTGTATGTCCACTCATACATTTACAATGAAATTTCATCTTCCTTATAAAGACATTTGAGGATTTAGGGTTAGGTATGGATCTATGATCCATGTTCAATCTCCATTTTTCGCTCATTATTTGTATTTATTCTATTGGTTGCATGCCTTCATCATTTTTCTTATTGGCTGCATGAAGATTGCATAGGAAAAATAAAAGATTCGATCTCATCATCAAATCCTTTGAGATTTACCTTATGTCGGCTGTAAAAATGGTTTACATCATAATTTGTGCAATTACAAACTCTTATGCTGAGTTACTCGGCTCCTAAAGTATTGCTAATATTTAGCACATGTTGTTTCCTGGATAGCTCAACACCTGTTAACACTCGACACTTACACTTCACTCGATATCTGATCTTCACTTGGTATTTGATGTTCACTCAGTATCTAATCTTCACTCGGTATCTGAAAACTATTTGGCACATGAAGATCACTCAGCACCTATTGTGCAGCTCGGCATGCATGGTGTACTCGGCTTCCAATGTGGAATTTGATTAAGTGTGTTGGCACTCAAGTGTCAAAAACCATTATGAGGTTAGCATGATGGTGCAGATTAGATTGTGGCATGCTAAAAGCTAAAAAATGACAAATTAACAAATGTTGGCACTACATTATTTTTTAGAACCATAGTTACTAGAAATGAGAAATGAGAAACCTAATAGCAAAGACAACCTGACAAGAAAACAAGATTTCAAAGGTTTCTACAAAGAAAGATGTGTGTATATATGTGTATGTATGATAATTTCATTTATAGTTTCATTTATGAATGTTTGAAAGAAAATAATCCTCCTAAACTAAATTTAATAATTTTAGAAAATTAGTTAAATATATGATATTAATTTATTCTATTTTTAATTATAGAGAACTAACACTTAACTAGACTTTTAACTAGAGATCTTATTCTATATTATGTAGATTCTTCTTCTTTTTTTGCAATTGATCTCGAACTTCACTCAACTTTTCACTGTGGTCTATATTTATTTTTTTAAACTGGCCACCTTGAGTTGTATTTCATTTTTGAAATTTTTTGAAATAACAAAAACTAACAAAATGGAATTAGTAGAGATTTATTTAAAAAAAATAAAAAAATAATTAATAAACTTTTCTTTCACCGTAACAAAATGACCATTTCAGGATAGGAAACTTGTTTCATCCATCAAAATGCAAAACAAGACTTATGTCTCCCATTTCTGGTAACTAGGTTTAGAACAAACAAAATAAAGTCAAAATCATTGAGATCTATATCACAAGTGTGTGGGTTATGGGAATTAATATTTTATTAAATATTTATTGGGTCCAAATGATTTAGAGAGCTCACACCTTCTTATTTTATATTATCGTTTGTTATGTTGATGCTTCATTGAGAAAAAAATAAAATAGCCATGGTATGTCAAGGATTCTCAAAATTTTAATATCTAATGAATTTATTATCACAATCTTAGGGAGACGTAAAATGAGGGTAAATAGTAAGAGTGTGGGTGGAGGAATTGAACTAAGTCACAAAAAGAACACACTATTTTACTTTAAATCAGGGAATTTTGTTAAAAAAGATTGTTAAATTATAGAAATGAAAAAGATTGATGAAACCTATCATGGAACAATCATTATTCTATCATTGATGTCAAACCTACTACTTTCTAGTGAGATAATTTCTAATTTGTTATGAATGCTATCATTTGATTAATTGATGAATGAGGATTTGAAAAAAAAGGATAACAAGAGTACCTAGAGAAAGGTTGAGTTATATGGTGTATAAAAGAAGTACTAAGGCCAAGTAAGACTTTGATGCTATAGTGTATTGTTTATCTACTTAAGGATATAATGAAAGGATACTTGAGCAAAGACTAGAATGCTAAGAAAAGAATTCAATATTCCTAGCTTTATCAAGCAAACAGTGGAAGTTGAGAAAGTTAGTACCGGCCACAAAGAAAGTTAGTCGAAGTCAAAACAAGTAAGTTTAGTATGTGCCAAGCAAAGAGAAATCTAGTAAGTGTTGAGTGAAAAAAAATTAATAACTGTCAAGTACCATTAAAGACTTAGTGTATCCTAGGTAACCTAGTGTTGACCGAACATCAGACGATAGTAATTGCCTAACAAACAACATGTTATTGCCAAGTGCTGGTAAAATTAGTTTGATTGAGGATTTGATAAATATAAGATGAAAATGTTGATTTCTTGAATTGTGTGAAGTTTTTGGAAGATAAGTATAATGAGCTAGCAGCATAAAATTCAAGATTAACCATTTTGAGATGAATTTGAAGAGGATTGTAAGAGAAATTTCTAGAAGGGAATAAAATGGAAAAGAGGGTAGATTCAATGAATCTTACCTTGCCCCAAGATGGATGATTTTGGTTAAGAGGAAAAAGATCTAAATTCTCTATATAAGGAGATAGCAAGCTAAAAATTATCATAGTGCGAACCATAGCTAGACATGGAGTCTTAAGGTGTTGCTTCATTTGGTGGCCGAAGAGATGAATCTATAGTTGGCATAGTAAGCAAGTAGGTTTAAGAAGGTGAAGACTTAAAGGGTGAAAAAAAATTTATAGATGAAGGAGATTGAATACCAAGAAAAATGGAGGACTAAATAAGTGATATGTAATCTACAAGTGAGTTTCTTTGTTATCAGATCAAGTCCTACTATTATTTGCTAGAAATTATATCAATCTAGATAAATCCTTTGGATTAAGTTTGACCTAATAGTCATGAGTAAATATTTTAACAAGGTGACATTCTAATGAAATGTTCTAAAAGTCCTCTAAAAAGGCTCACTCATAATAGGGTGATTTAAATCTTTTAATCAAGGTCACATTTAATATTGTGTATTATGACCCTTAATAGGGTTGGCTCCTTACAAAGATCACTTCAAAAGAGTGAAAATTGGTAGCATGATATTGGTGGTTTTTTCCAAATTGGATTTCCACATAAAATCCATGTGTTAAATTGTGTGAATGATTTTGTGGTATTTCATGTTTACATTTCTACAAAGTTCATTTGACCAAGGACAATAATATAGTATGGTTTGAGTTATTGGATGATTAATGCATGCACAGGTATTTGTTAAGTACTAATTTTTTTTATTTGTACATTTAGAACTTGGATAATTGATTCACCCCCCTCTTAGTTATTCTAAAGAATTCCAACAATTGGTATAAGAGAATTTGGTTCTTCTGAAGGAAAATTTTTGAAGGTACTTAAAGCTAAAGATCAAGATGTACAGAAAGGAGGTGTCCAAGTTAAACAAGTGAAAATTTCCTGTATGGAAAAGTTTGATGAAGTTGCACCTAGGAGGACTTAGAGATTATGTACAGGAAACCATCACTATTGAATATGTTGCAATAACTGGAGCCCTAACTACTAAACACCTCAGATAGAAGAAAGAATGCAATCATGCAATGTTGGAGATTGCATCTACCCTAAGCTATTCAAAGTTTAAAGACATTAAAACATGTACCACTTCTAAAGAAATGTGGGATGCCTTATAGAAGATCTACAGAGGAGACAATTAGAATGTGCTGAGAGCCAAAGAAAAAAAGTCTAAGAGGAAAATTTGATGAAACAAAAATGCAAGAAGGTGAGACTATAGTCTAGTATTGTGAAAAAATCAAAGATATTGTAAATGAAATCAGAGGAGAAAATGGAGTTATTGAAGATGAGACTGTGAATAGAAAAGTATTGAGAACCTTGTTGCCTATCTATGCTATTAGAGTTTCTTATACACAAGAAATGAGGTATACTCTTGGTAGTGATGTAACCATTTAAGGACTATTTGGTAGACTCTTTGCTTTTGAACTTTCAAATTTTGATAATTTCAAATATGAGAATATTGATTATGCTTTCAAATCTAAGATGAAAATCAAAGAACCTAAAGGAAAGAAAAAGTTCAAGCATGTTTCTAGTGATAGTGACATAGATGATTGAGATCTAGAAGAACTAGAAGCACTATTGGCTAGGAGATATCATAGAGGTAAAGGAAAATATAAAGGTAAGTTACCCATCATATGTTTTAATTGCAATGAAGTTGGTCATATTGTAGCAAGGTGTACTGAGAAGAAGAACAACAAAAATGAAGACAAATCTAGAGGTAGAACAAATGAGAGTAATAAAGGCCATAAAGACAAGGGAAAGAAAGCTTGTTACATTGCTAAAGAAGAATCAAATGAAGAATCATATGGTCATGATGATGAAGTTGTGTATTGCTATGAAAGATGATTCAGATGAAGATTGTTAGTCTCTTAATAGTTTTGACATTTGAGTGCCACCACACTTAACCATTTTTTACATTAGAGCCAAGCACACTATGTATGCCGAGCCACAACATGAGCCGAGTCAGGAAATCCAATAGGGTCCAAGTGATCTTTAGGTGCCGAGTAGTCTTTAGGTGTCGAGCAGTCTTCAAGTGTTGAGCAGCCTTCAGGTGCCGAGTGAAGAACAAGTGTCGAGTGACTCTAGGTGTCGAGCATCATACAACTGCCAAGTGATATTTGAGTGCCAAGTCACAGATGATGCCGAGCAATACAGTAATGGAATAGAAGCTACGTAAGCCATTTTGTTACATGTGCCAAGCATCTAGAATTAGTAAGTGCCGAGTAACACAAAATACACATATGAGTTTGTAACTTCACTAATTCATATATAAACCATTTTCATGGCCGACATATGATGAATCTCAAAGGATTAAATGATAAGATCAAATATTTTGTATTTCCTATGCAATCTACATGTAGCCAATAATAAAAATGGAGAAGGCATGCAACCAATAATAAAAGTGCAAGGAATGAACGAGAAATAGAGATTCAATATGGATTGTAGATCCACATCTAACCCTAAGTCTTTGAATGTCTTTATAAGGAAGACTAAATCTCATTGTATATGTGAATGGACGAAGGTGTGTAAGGGAAACTATTTTCAGAGTGAAGAATATCAGATCTCAGAGGATCAAGATCAGAGAAAGCAGATCAAGTGCTTGTATTCAGCAATCAAAGAATTGTAAGCTATCAAGTTTATTACACCTAATACTCTCTAGCAATTGTATTAAAAATAAAACCCTATGGTGATAGGTTAGCTTAACAACTATTTTGTAGATCCTTTAAATAGGTGATTAAATCCTTTAATAGGGTAGACCATCAGAAGTGGTTAAACATTATTGTTGCAGTAATTTTTTGGGTATCATCCCCACCCCAGTTTTACCTTCTTATTCCTAGAGGGTTTCTTGGTTACCAAAATTTCAAGTGTTGTGTAGTGATGCACATGTGTTTTTCATAATTTCTTAATGTTGATATGCATGCATGTACATTTCAATATTATGTTATTAAGGATCTAGAAAAAATAGGTTAGAAGCTAGTACTTTTGATTCACCCCTCCCCCTCCCCCTCTCAAAAGCATTCTTTCCATTAAGATATTTCAAAAATTGGTATCAGAGCTGCAAGGTTCTCACAAGGAGAAGTCTAATAGCTTGGAGAAAAAGATCTAAATATGGAAGTCTTCAAACTTTGAAAGATTATTGACAATCAAGTGATTGATGTGTAATTGGCTCTACACAAAGTAGAGGAAGCAAGGGAGGAACTAAGAAAATCCTTGAAAAGAAGGAAGGATATAGCCATAGCTGAAAATGATATAAACAACAAGGAGATAGATACCACAAAACTGTTTGTCAATAGAGACACTAAAGAGTTTGATGCAGCAATAGCAGAACTGATGGAGTAAAACAAAGTTCAAGCAGAAGAGATAAGATCTCTCAAGATGGAACATGAATCACACACCGTAATGTTATGTGAAATCACTAAACAAAAGAAAAGAGTAGTTGAGGATAGATTCATGATGGATGATGACAAAAGAAATCTTGCAAACAGACTTGAAAAAGAATGTACTATATTAACAAGGATCTCAAACATGCAGATGGATACACTTACCCAAATGATGAACCTTCATCATGAACTCAATATGAAAGATATTGAGAACTCTGCTTTGAAGATGCAGAATGAACAGCTGGTGAATGAATTGAATAGAGAAAAAGAGGTAGTAGAGAATCTAAACAAGTCAAGTGAAGCCATCAAATACTTTGAAAAATTGATGAAATTTCCAAGATCAGCCCATGATACATCAGGACTTGGATAGAACAGCACTGAAATTGGAGAATCATCAAAGAATGTTGAACATAAAGGTGACAAAGGTAAGGTTTCTAAACCCATTTGTCATTACTATAATAAAAAAGGGGCATACTACTAATATTTGTAGGAGTAGAAGATTCAATTAGCTAAACACACCCAAGAGCAAGAGTTACTATGACAAGTTCAACATGCAAGGACACATGACACAAGATTGTAGATCCAAAGTCAAAAGGACACAAAGATTTGATGGACATTGTCATAATTGTAAGAAGTATGGACATAGAACATTTGAATGCAGATCAAAGCCTATGTGGGCATCAAATCAACTAGCAAAAACAAAAGGAAATGAAAGTCAGTACCATTGGGATTACACCACCAGGTATAGCTGTTATTATTGTTAGGAATATGGACATATACCTTGGAACTGCATAAGAACACATTTCAAAGGGAATTATAAAAGATGGTTGAACCAAAGCACATGTTTTAGTTACTTAAGAACTGGTCATATCAGCAGAAACTATCCTAAAAGTTCCAAAGCACCAAAAATTGAATCCAACAAAGACAATAAGGGCAAAGAAAAAATTGATGTCGAGAAAATAAGAAGACAAATGAATAAGACTTAGAAGAAGAAAGATGAGTGCAGCACATCAAGTGGAGGGATCACTTCATCCAATGGGTCAAGTGATCACACTTTATCAAACTAAGCATAAGAGAAGTGTATGGGACTGATATACAAAGTTACATCATACATCAGTCCCAAGATAAAGAAGTACTAAAAAGTAGAAATAAGCATGAAACAAGATGCTAAGACAAAATTTTAAATGATGATGCTGAGTTGTCTATGAATGCCGAGTAAAACTCCAATACATGTTGAGTTCCTAATAGCCACCGAGTTGATGACTCATGCCGAGTTGAGTAACTCCTATGGAAGTTGAGTGAAGTGGAAATGTAGTGCAAGAGGAGTAACATTAAAATACTTCAAAAGATGAGTTGGTAGTTGAACATTTAATGTGATGGAAATAGGTTATATTATTGTGATTTTAATCATTCTTCCTCATCATGATCAAGAAGAAAAGAAGAGAAAGAGAGCGGAGAAACTTCATAACAAAGAATCCAACATTCCAAGTAGATTACAACCTCTTACAATGCATTTTCATCGATCTTGAGGTATTTTCATTTGTGTCGAGCTATGCAGTTTCATATTTCTGTGTAAAGGAAACCCTAGTTTGCATAGATGGCTTCAAGTTCTAAGACAACCCAAGAAAAAGAATAATTTGATGTCCAACTAGTATCTAATGAGGTTAGGTAGCTTGATTTTTTCCCTATCCCTGAAGTTGCATACAAGAACAATCCTGTCGGAGCCCTTTCTTGCATACCCCCAAATGTTGTTGTGGTTTAGGATGTAAGGACATGTTATAATTGCAAGATAGGAGTCATAGGAGACATGGAAATAAGAGATGCCTTTGCAAAGCTATGTGTCAATGGAGTCTTGAAAGATGAATACAAAATTGCTAAAAGGAAGGGTTTAACATGAGTTTTGAGTTTTCCCACCGTATTCAAAATAGAATGGATCAGACTTGTGTTGAGTAGAATTCATGATGGCAGTCTGTGGTTAGAAGATGTCCCTATCAAAATCACAAAAAGAATCATTCATAGGATAACTAGATATCCTACCCTAAATTGGTTCAAGAACTTAAGAAGTGAATCCAAGGAGGTGATTGAAAAGAAAACAGGTGCTCAGTGGAACAAATGAGGAATGAAAATTCACACCATTCAGGACCCTCTAGTTGAGTTTGCTATTAGAGTTATTGCCCACAAATTCTACTAATCTAGTAGACTCAACAATGTGCCATGTATTGTAGTAGATGTAGGCTACAAACTAGTGAAAAAGGATCATACTTATGATCTTGCAGAATAGCAACTACAAAAAATTAATGAAAACCTAGCAGCCATAAGAAGGACAAAGGGTGCTCAATGCAAATTTGGAGTAATTCTAGTTTGTGTATTCTTTTATGTTCAAGATGAATTTCCCTCTTTTGGAAAAGTTACATGGAGAAGTGATAGAACTATCATATTCCAAATTAATGAATATATAGAACAAATGGGAGACAATTTTGATACCCTGATGACAAGCTATTTCAAGGATTTCAAGAAATCCATGAAGCAAAGGGTGAGAATACCAGTTTCCTTAGTGGAAAAATATATTAATGATATATGCTTCTTAGTTGATATTGAATTCACCTATATCCAAGTAGCAATTCCAAGGGTGAGATGGCTAAGGCTATTTGGTTATGACATCAACATAGATGAAGCATCTACAACAATAACTACATTGTTGGCAGAAGAGATAGATAAAAGTGCCCCACACTTTGGCACTTATGATGTGGTAAGGTCAAAGATAAATATGGAATTAAAAACTACCTCCACATTGAAGAAGAAAGATAAATTGATGAAGAAAATTAAGAAGAAATTTGGTGAAGGAATTAAGGCTGAAGTAGAAGAAGAAGATGATGATGAGGATGAACAAGAGCAAGGCCCAATGGAATTAACTCAAGGCCTAGGTGAAGAAAAGGAGGAAGGTGCTGAGGAAGAAGAAGCCAAGGAAGCACCAACCCAAGGCGAGCCAAAGAAGAGAAAGTCAATAGAACAGCCTCTAGCTCAGCCCAAACCAAAGAAAATTGCCATGCCATCACCACAAAAGCCAACAACCAGAACTGCAATGAGGGCCTCCAGACAAAAAGCTAAAGAAGATGCTACAAAGAAGAAAACAATCAAGGAGACACAAGAAGAGCCAAGGAAAAGAATAAAATATGTGGCTCAACCTAATATTGATGAAGAAGATCAATCTGAAAAGGTAAGCCATTTTTTAGTTGATACATTATGTAAAAAGATTGAAAATGGAGACTTAAGCAACATAAATAAAGTTGATTTCAATAAGTTCACTAAAGATAAACAAAATAAAATAGAAGAATCAGTTTATGGAATGATGGCACAGTTCAAGTATACTCCTCTTGAACTAGATGGACAATTGCCAAATGAACTATCTAAAATTGTAGAAGACAGATGGCATTTTGGTTTGAAAATGGAGAAGGAGATAAGAGAATCAACTCTAGCAAGCATATTACCTAATTTGACTAAGGAGAAAATAGAAAAGTAGTCAAAAGGCATAATACTAGGTTTACACCTAAGTATAGGGCATTCTTTATTCTCCAAAACAAAATGGAAGAAATTGTACAAAGAACAATAAAATCATGGAAGAACTTGTACAAAAAGGTTGAAGATTTTTTTGAAGAAGAATACAGGGAAGAAGCTACTGCTCCACTAGAAGAAAGAAGAAAAAGTAGAGAAGAGAAGATAGAAGTAGAGCAAGGAAAAGAAGAAAAGAAGGAAGAAGAAAAGAAACAAGAAGAAGAGAAGAAGGAAGACAAAAAGAAAGAAATAGAGGAGGAGACACAAAAGCAAGATGAAATGGCAATAGCTGAGCAAGAGCAACAACAAGACTAGAGTGGGAAAGACACACAATTGCCACCTACTGGCCCTCCTCATGTACCCATCACACCTATAGAAACTATAATAGTACAAGATGTTCATAACACTTTTGCTAAGAACATCAATCCATTAACTGCAGAGGATCTCAAAAGAATCCTTGACCAATCCACACAATAAGAAAAATTATGTACATATCCAGTATTGGTCAGTGTGGATGAATTACAAAAACTAGTAGAAAACATAGTTAGAGATAAGGTGAATCCACAAGAACCACCTTCCATCATCTCTACAGCTACTAGTGGTCAACTTCAAATGCCAATAGTTGTTTCATTAGGCATAATTGACACCATAGTACAAAAGCTGACTAAAGTAGGAGACAAAGAAGTAAAAAAAATAGGATAGTCTATGACATTTGATCCTATAGCACAAACACAAGGTGCACTTCCTAAAAGTATTATAATTAATCAAGGTAGACAACAGGAGGAGAAAACAAAGGAAACCCCTAAAGAGCAGGAGGCAATACAAACATTGATAAATTTGCCTACCTTGGGGACTCCTTCACAACAACCAATGCAAATATTTGCACCAGGATCAAGTTATACAAAAATTGCAAGGGTACTTCACTATGGAGACCCTAAACTAGATGAGGAGATAGTCATACTAGGTTATGACTCAAAAATAATAAGCATTGATCAAACCAATGAGGTGCAGGAAGCATTAAATTGAAGAAAGAAGCAAGAGATACTTAGGAAGGACTATAAACAAAAACAAACACTGCATGAGATTAAAGACATCTTTATGGATGCCTTCAGTATTCAGTCACCAAATGAGTCCAAGCATATAATGGAACAATTGACAGATATTCTTGATTAGGTGACCAATGCATACCAAGAGACAAATGCAAAACTTATGGAATGGTCTAAAAGAAAATTTCAAGGGAAAGTTAATGAGAAAATATCTAGTGAAATAGCACTTTCATAGGCTGAATTGGCAAAGGTCATAGACAAAGTGAAAAAGGTACTTGAGAATATATTCTCATTGTACCAAAAGTTGTGTGACTTTTCATACTTCACATAAGAGACAAGCCAAAAGATAATGAGCATGGAGAGGAATTTGAATATTTCAAGCATGCAGCTACCCAAAGATCTTGCCCAAAGTGAGAAGCATTTTTCTCACACGCTTCACACTCAGAAAGAAATAACTGTATTAACAACAAAAGAGGCCACCATCAAGGAAAAACTAATGCAGCTCCAATCCTCCATTACCCCACATTTAGAAGTACTCCATAAAGAACAAGTCTATGCTAAAGTTGTTCTCAAGAAAGATCCTAATCTTTCTACTTCATAAGGACTTATTCACCTTGCTGCAGAGACTACCATCCATCACAAGTCATTGGAAATTGCTTTTCATAATTGGGATGTAGCTCTCAGGATGATTATGAAGGTAAACAACACATTTTTGGTGAAATATGGTATTAATCCTTAAAACCCTTTGACATAAGTGTCAAAAAGGGGGAGACAAGATAAATGAGGAAGACATGATGAATGAGCGAGACAAAGAGACAAGTTAATAGGGGGAGACAAGATAAAAGGGGAGCATGATATACAGCATAAAATTTTGGTTACCAAGATAGCGCAGATAATGGCACAATCAACTCAAGGGTAGTTACAACAATTTTGAGGTATATATTGTATGTTACAAAATTTTGATCAAGGTTTTAAAACCTGAATGTACTCATAAGGTTAGTTAAGTGTTTTTGTCACTCATGTCAAAGGGGCAGATTGTTAGTCTCTGAGTGGTTTTGACATTTGAGTGCCACCACACTTAACCATTTTCTACATTGGATCAGAGCACACTATGTATGCTGAGCCACAACATGAGCTGAGTTAGGAAGTCCAATAGGTGCCGAGTAGTCTTCAAGTGTTGAGCAGCCTTTAGGTGCCGAGTGAAGATCAAGTGCTAAGTTAAGAACAAGTACCGAGTGATTGTAGGTGCTGAGCATGATACAACTGCCAAGTGACATTTGAGTGCCGAGTCACAGATGATTTCGAGTAATATAGTAATGCAACAAAAGCCGAGTAAGCCAATTTGTTACATGTGCCAAGCATCTGGAATTAGCAAGTGTCGAGTAACATAGAATACACATATGAGTTTTTAACTTCACTAATTCAGATATAAACCATTTTCATGGCTGACATATGATGAATCTTGAAGGATTAAATGATAAGATCAAATCTTTTGTATTTCCTATGCAATCTACATGCAGCCAATAAGAAAAATCGAGAAGGCACGCAACCAATAATAAAAGTGCAAAGAATGAGTAGGAAATAGAGATTCAATATGGATCATAGATCCACATCTAACCCTAAGTCTTCAAATGCCTTTATAAGGAAGACTAAATCTCATTGTATATGTGAATGGATGAAGGTGTGTAAGGGAAACTATTTTCAGAGTGAAGAATATCAGATCTCAGAGGATCAAGATCAAAGAAAGCAGATCAAGTGCTTGTATTCAACAATCAAAGGATTGTAAGCTATTAGGTTTATTACACCTAATACTCTCTAGAAATTGTATTAAAAAGGAAACCCTATGGTGATAGGTTAGCTTAATAGCTATTTTGTAGATCCTTTAAATAGGTGATTAAATCTTTTAATAGGGTAACACTTCATGTAAAATATTTGTAAATCCTCTAACAAGGTCACATTTAAAAATGTGTTGTAGCCTTTAACAAGGTAGGCCTTTAATAGGGTAGACCATCAGAAGTGGTTAAACATTATTGCTGCAATAATTTTTTGGGTATCATCCCCACCCCAGTTTTACCTTCTTATTCCTAGAGGGTTTCTAGGTTACCAAAATTTCAAGTGTTATGCAATGATGCACATGTGTTTTTCATAATTGCTTAATGTTGATATGCATGCATGTACATTTCAATATTATGTTATTAAGGATTTGTGAAAAATAGGTTAGAAGCTAGTACTTAAGATTCATGCCTGCCCCCCCTGCCCCCCCCCCCCCCCCCCCCCCCCCCCCCCCTCCCCGCCCCCACTCTCAGAAGCATTCTTACCATTAAGATATTTCAGCAAAGATGAGGCAATTGCATTAGTATCCTATGTAACCAAAGGTGAAAGATGGATCATTGATAGTGGATGTTCTTATCACATGACTCATGAAAAAAGTAAGTTCATTACCCTTTAGCATTACAATGGAAATAGTGTTAGATTTAGTAATGATGCACCCTATCTAGTGAAAGATAAAGGATCAATAAAATTGAGAAACAAGATCATGTGTGACAATGCTTACTATTAAGAAGGACTTAACTATAATATTTTGAGTGTATCACAATTGAATAGTTCAGGATACAATGTTAAATTTGGACGCAAGAAAGCTAAGATCTATGATGTTGATGGAAAAATCATTGGGAGTAGAGATTAGACAAGAGGTAATCTATTTTATCTTGACATGAATGAAGCTACTTTTGTTGTTCTACATTTTATGATGTGTGGCTATGACACAAAAGATTATGTCATGTAAATTTTGACAACTTGGTTAGTATCAGTAAGATGAAAAGAGTCAGAGATTTTCCAAAACTAAAGAAACCTGATAATGTGATTTGTAAAAAATGTCAATTAGGCAAAGATGAAAAAGTATAGTTTTAAGAGTAAGAGTCATACTTCAAAAGAAATTTTGGAATTAGTTCATACTAATCTTAGTGGACCAATTGATGTGCAAAGATACAAAGGTTACAAGTATTTTACTCTATTTATTGATGATTACTCAAGAATGATGAAAATTATGTTTTTGAAATAAAAATATAATGCTTTTCAAATGTTTAAGTGGAATTTGGAAAAAAGTTGAAAAGGAAACTAGTAAAAGCTTGAAATGTCTGAGATTTGATAGAGGTGGAGAGTTTAAATCAAATAAATTCAATAACTTCTTCAATGACAAAGGAATCAAGAGACAAACTTCTAAACCTAAGAACCCTCCACAAAATGGGATAGGTAAATGGATGAAAAAATCTATGATGGAGAAGAATGCTTCTTTAAAATATTGGAGACAAGTTGTCAATACAACTATATATACGTTGAATTGGGTATAAGTCAAGAAACGTATAGATTTCACACCATTTGAATTATGGCGTGGACACTCACCTAATGTCAAATATTTTAAGGTACTTGGAAGCAAGTGTTACATTCTTAAGGACAATAATAATGGTAAACTTGATGCTAAAATTGAAGAAGATATATTCCTAGGTTATTCCATGAGAAGTAAATTGCATAAGTGTTTAAATATTAACACTATTAGGTATAACTTTAAGAAACCCCTCTTGAGAAAAATATGTAAAATGCTAGCAAATTGAACATTAAATATTCAAGAAAAATTTCAAATCGAGAGCAATTTTTTCATTTGAGGCAAGGGAGAAAACTATTTTCTATTGGTGAAATTTTCCTTCTCATATCAAAATTTAATAATAACTGTGGCAAATTAAAATTATTATTTTTGTTATGCAAAAAAATGTAGGCGATTTATTTTTTCCATCATAAACATTTTTTTAATGTAAGGGGTGAATTAATTATTTCATATAACACAAAATATTAATATAGTTTGATAATATGTCATTTTTCAAAGAAAGATAATGTAAAGTTTTGGTAAATCTATAGCCACAAGTAGTCCATGGCCCACATGCCAAGTGCACATTTTTAGTATGCCAACCCATAAAGATTTAATTAATAATGTGCACTTTTTTATTGCCAACTTGGTCATCATAACCTTTAATGTTATCATTTTTATGGTGAAAGGAATTAATTTGGACCATTGATATAATATAGATCAATAGCTTCAACTCTATTTTGCATCTAATTTGTTGCTTCACTTTTCACCATCTACCAATTTTACAAAGTAAAGATTAATTTGTATTGTATTTAGTCAGGTTGAGTCGGTCCTTTCTTCCTCAAGTGATAAGTATCTCCATTGGGTTTTCATCTTTTCCCTTCTCCCGCATTGTATGGTCGGGTGGGTTTTCTTTATCATCACAAGTCTTTTGGGTAGTTTAGGACCTTACTTGATGGAGATTCTTGAATTATGTTACTTTAGATGAACTACTTGTAGCTCATTTTGTTCCAGACATGAAGAACGTTGAAATGGTAGAAAATCTAGTTTTGTCTTCTCTTTGGCAAGTTTTCGCACCTCAAGGGTGAAACTCCACCAAGATTCACAAATGCAGTTTGCAAGTTTAAATGAAAAAGATGAAATATGTATGGATAGATTATTCAAGTATTGCCATGTTTTCACTGTGGGAATCATTCAATACTCACTAAGATGATTTAAAAAAGAATTTGTAGAAAACTAAGAAACAACTTCTCCTCGACAGATTTCGAACCAAGAAGTCAATTTTTCAAAAAGGCATTTGTGAAAAAGTAAACTGAGTCAGTGGGTCCCATCTTTCACTTGCAAAGCCAGTTTTATATTTTTTGGAGGCTTAATGTAAAGCGATTAGGGCAGAGAAGGTAAAATGAGGGTGCAAGCAAAAAAGTGGAAATCACCTTCTCCTCCGTGGGCTTTCTACCCCCAATAGCAATTTTTCACAGGTAATAGAAAATCATTCCTACAAGCATAGTAATTGTGTAAATTGAATAGTGCTCTCAAATTTTTTTAGAGTTACAGGGTTTACTCTTGGCACTATTCACAATTGTTGAGTTTGAGTTCACCTCAATATAAGACAAGATGGCCATAAGATTTGCTAGTTTTGATGGGTTGGGTGGAGTTAAGTCAACATGGAAGAATATCATAGACACTTCACTCCATTTCTTTGACATGCAAGACTTTCAAAGAAGACTAAGGATGCAACCAGTTCACCCCATAACAGAGAGACTTCAAGGAAGTGAATTAGTAGAGGCAACCAGATTTCTAGTAGTTGTACCAGCTCCAGAGTTGATTATTGAATGCATAAATCATTACAATCTAGATAGAAAACAAATCTTACTACTAGATCAAATAGTGCTAATCTCAATTGATACGTAAGTGGTGGTGAACTGTCTGTAGATTCCAGAATAAGAGAAGTTCTCTGAATTAACAATTGTAGGAGCTATGTCTAAATTCTCTCTAAAAAAGATGGTGTGGTGAAAAGAGATCATGAGTTCTTGGTTCCAAAAGCCAAGGGGAGCTAACAGTAAGGTCCCTAAAACCCCTTTTGGCACTAATCTGAAGCTTGAGATCATGGACATTCGGGTCCTCTTGGATTAACTTAAAGGTGAGGTAGAAGCCTTTAATTTTGTAGAACAATATTTCTTTTTGGTACAAGTTATTTGCTCGGATACACAATTTATTGACTGGGCATATGAGGTAAGTGAACTTCTGTCTGGGGCTCTTAGTGTAGTTAAGTTCTACAATTCATTTTATATGTCTTCTTTCTTGATATATATGTTGGCTTCCCTACAATTGTGGTTGAGACTTCCCAGATTAGAGAATTTCTCTGATGACGTGAAAAGCTATGAATTTTATCCATGCCTACAATTGTAGAATAGTTATGCAAAGTATATTTGAGTAAATGATGCGTTCACAATGAGAATATGCAAGGAACTCCAAGGATGTCCAAAAGAAATGGCAGTCATCAGTCAATTTGGCAGTTATTTCGTTCAATTCTCATCTTTTTCTTATTTGTGTCTTGCAGTGTTTGATGGTTTTCCTCTGAAGCTACCTAAATACCTGAATGACATGATTATACTCATTGAGATAGTGAGGCAAGTGATTCAGGTGAATGTGTTGAGCACCAATTTGAGGAAGAAGGGGTATGAATTCCCCATGAAATTTGGGGCCTACAGTTGTGAGACTCAATCAGATGCTAAAAACATGCTTGACATTTGAGAACAAGTATAAGTTAGAAGAGTATGAAGTGGTGAGGCCTATGTTTGACCCAAATGGGTATGCCAAAGATGTGCTTCAAATTGGAAGCATCATCAAGCATGTTACTACTATGGAAGATTATTGGGCGAATTGTAAAGATGGGTTTGAAAGCCGAGATCGAGCTATTGCTAGATTGATAGTATATCAAATAAAGACATATGGCATTAACTTAGATGTGGAAGGGCTAGAAGATGATGGAAAAAATATGTATAGTAATACATATTTGACCAAATTGAGAAATACTCCAACTAGTTCTAAGCCATATGTTGATATGGAAGAAGACCTTGATGTTATGATGGCTTGGATCGTCAAAAGAACTAGAAAATGGGTCAAGTAGACAGCAAAAGAGGGCCAGAGTAGGAGCAAGACTACTCAAGCTTCTCCCACCACTGCTACTCCCACTTCTTCTCAAAGTGCCACACCCAATTTTACAACTACGACTGCTCAAGGACCTACTCAATTTGCAAGAGGAGGTGACCAACCCCTAGAGAAAAACATTTCAATAGCTCCAACTTTCCAAGGTGGTTCTCTACAAGTTATTGGAGCCCAACCTAGCACTGAAGAAAAGAGGACTGAAGAGACAAAAGATGGTGTTACTGCTCCAATCTCATCTCCTCACATTACTCCAACTCCATCTCATCATCATAGCCCTGGTCTAGCTACAAGTGCTCCCCTTTTGAAGCAAACTGGTTACCCCATTCAGATAGTAGAGATTGGGGATGAATAGAGCAGTAGCAGTGAGTCCAATGAATCTGATGAAGCTGAAAGGAAAACTCAATAGGCTTCTATTTCAAGATCTTAAGAATCCTTTTTGTGCAACTACAATGGCAGTAACTCTGATGAAGAAGAAAATGTTTAGTATAGAGTCACTTGGGGTTGCTTCTAAAATTATTAGTACAAAGTCCTAGCTAGAAGACTCCTTAGAAAGGAGGAGAAAGAGGAAAGAGGAGAGCATCTGGGCTACAAAGGATACTGTGTCTCAAGTAGTTTTCTCCAGGTCAATAATAGTGAAAGCTAAGAAGCATAAGACTTTATCAATACTTGGGAAAGATTCGTAAATAGGACACTTAAAAATGGAGGTAGAAAAGCCAAACAAAGTAGGGAGAATTGAGGACATGACACCCGATGATTTCACTCTGCATTCAATTGATCTGATACAAAGGTGGGCCTATGGAGATCAAGTAATGAGGTGATAGAAGAAAAATTGGAGAGCCTCAAATTGTCAAAAATCAAGATGAAGGTAGAGATTGAAGAATTGAAAAGATTTATCAAGTAGTTAGTTGTTCCATTGGCAACCATTATTGATGTGCCTACTACTGAGAACCCCATAGCAAAAGAAGTGCAAGCTTTCATCTCATAGCTTCAGAAAGATAGGCATTTTGGTCAGATCAAAAGAGAATGGATTGAGAAACTCAATGTAGATTGAATTTCTCTGATTGATCAAATTGGAAATGTTATCCTTCAATTGGAAACTAAGAAGGATAATATCATATCTAATCACAACACTTTGGCTGCAAAGAAGGCAAGATGTGATGAATGTATTTCTCTCTTGAAAATGATCATCCAAATGAAGGCAAAAGAGCAGTTGAAGGAAAGATTTTGAAGAAAGGGACTGAGCCTCTGTTTGAATGGCTTCAAAGTATGAAATTTAAGCTAGAGATGATTTAAGAGGCTAAAGAGGGAGTCAAAGAAATAGGGGAAAAAGTGAGGAAGACCCAAGAAAGAGCATTCAAACTCATGCAAGGATTACACACTGACCCAAAAACTAGTGGGCAAGGGAAAACTCTCATTGGGGAAGAAGTAATGAAAAAAAACTTCTCCACATACTTGAGTAATCTATCTAGAATGATTTGAAGCAGTCAAAATAGAGTGGTAGAGTTGCAGATGCTTGGTGGATACGTACACATGGCTGCTAGAGAATTGACAAGTCAGCTAAATGCAGTGAAGGAGCTAGCTCGAGAGCACTCTAAGTGGCTCTTAAGATTCACTAATGTACCCATTCCTAAACACAAAGAAATGATTCCAATTATAGTCACTGCTAAAGCATATAGAGAAAAAATTGAAAAGGGAAAGAAGCTCAAGTGATTCAGTTGATGCCCCCTTTTCATTTGCTGTTGAAGTCTTTGCAAATTTTGTAAATTTTGTAATACGACAAACTGGCACCTTGGCATTTTTCATCCTTAGAAGATGAACCAATTAAAATTCCTATTGTAACGGTCATCTCTTAAACTCTATATGTATGAAGTTGAATGATTAATGAAAGGTTGACAAATTTTGGTGTAGGATACTTGCTGTTGTAGAGTCAATTGAAGAGTATTTTATGTCAATTATTTCATATTCCAGTAAGTTGATAGTTTTTAATTAGTTGATTCTTTCTCTCAAACTAAGTTACAATAGGAAGGAAAGGATTGTTTCATTCCTTTGTTTCAAGGTTGTGAATAAACCCAGTAGGATGTGCTATGAAATATTCAGAGAAGGACTCATTAGACCTTTTTTTCTAAATTCCATTTACATCTTTGTTAATATTTGTTTTAGATTAGTTGAATGTTGAGTGTATGAATTCATAGGATGTGTGAGTTCTATCATTTGGTTCATAGACTAGAAAGTTTACCCTTCCTAAATTAAGTTTTTCTTAGGCTTAATTTAGTTTTCCTCTTCTACTCTCAGGTTAAGAGCATACCCTATGTTAGTTTTAGGATCAAAACATAATTCATTATGTATTATTCCATAAGGGAGCTATACCTACCAATTCAGAGAAAATCCAATAATCGGAGAAATGCTTTTCAACTATTGTAACCAAATATTGTTCACGATTTGGGCATTAAAAGTCATATTCTTAAGAATCAAGGAAGGAAAAATATGTTTACCAACATAATTTTAAATGACATACGATGAAGTCTAAATCTTCCCAGAATTAGGACATGTGTCCCAAAGACCAAAACATAAAGTAGTTGGCTAAACAGGGATAGTTGGAGACACACATCAATAAAATGGTAGGCGATGCTCAACCCGAGGGAAAATATTATTTTATTTTAAGGGTGAAATAACATTGTCCAATAAGAAAAAATTAGGGAAACACTGGAAAATTTTTTAAAATAATTATGTTCTAAATGTAGATTACATTTGTGATTGGACCAAGATTTCGACCAATTATGTGTAAACTAATGAACAATTAGCCTTGGATTTTAATAAAAAAATTTAAATATCTTAGCGACATGGTTGACCCCATATGTAGGTTTTATTAGCCAAATTGTGATTTCTTAAAGAGATGGAATAGCTAATTGGCAAAGATTCACCACTAAAAAAATCACTGGTGTAACACTAACAAAATTATCAAATGTGCAAATGTAAAATTTGATGAATATACATTAATACATGAAGATAAAATATAAGGAACCTAAAAATTACAAAATTTTTATGTACTACAATGAAGACATTTCTGCTAATGATTTTGATACTATAGCTACTAATAAACAAGAATAAGTGATTTTCGAGTCACATACAATGGATGTCAAGTTTAATTTAGGAGTGAAGTTATAATCAGAAGCCATGGTAAATTTTGATGCTGAGATCATTTTTCAAGAAAGGAATGTTGAGTTACCTAATAGAGAAGTACACCATGAAGGTAAGAATGAATTTCATAAACTATTGTAGAAAGAAGAATAGGGCCAAGATTATCAAAATATGTCAAGAGACATCATACTTCTAAAAAAATTATTGGAGAAAGAGAGGTTGGACCAATGACAAGAAATAGATTAAGGAATGAGACATGTTTGTTAAGCATACATAAACCTAAATCAGTGGAGAATGCATTAGAGAATAAAGGTTAGAGTTAATCCATGAAAGAAGAAATCAATTAGATTGAGAAGTACAAAACATGGAAACTAGTACTAAGACACCAATAAAATTGGCCTCATTTTTCGATGAAAATTCGTTGAATTTTCTAGTCATGTTGGTCTAATTATCTATAAATTATTTTTTCGTTATTTTCCTCATTAAAACTTTGGTCAATCCTTGTCAATGTTAGAATTTTGATGAATAATTTGGTCAAAAATGATCTCCCTTGCTTGTGAGAATGTCCATTGAACTTTTGACCAAAGCATTGACTAGGATACCAAACCAACGAAGACATCCTAGTGGATGATTTTATCAAAAGCTTGAACAATGCTGACCATCAATTGACCAAAGCATCAACTAGGATACCAAATCCATGATGACATCCTAGTTGATGCTTTGGTCAAAAGTTTGATTAATGGTGATTCATCGATTGACCAAATCCATGATGAGATCTTGGTTTATGCATTGGTCAAAAGATTGATCAAACTTGATCAAAAGTTCTACCAAGATTTGTCAAAATCTTGACCAATCATGATAAAAATTGGTCAAGCTGTTGACCAACATGGTTTGTTTTAAAAAAATTACTTTAAAATAAATATCTAATGTAATCAATGATGATAGCCTAGTTAGTGATTAGTTTGGATATTTATCTTCAAGTCTTTGGTGGGTCTACCACCACCTTGAGATGAGATTTCATAGACCTTTATTGACAACACTTATAAGAGATGAGGTTCAAGTATGACATAATTCCATCTCCTTATTGGGAGATGCTAGGAGTTGGCATTAAACTAGTAAACATCTATTAGATCCTATATATTATCATACATGTGGACCAAGTTATGATAGATAAACCATTGATAGTTGACATCTATGAGTCATGCATCTATAAGGTTATGGTAGGTCAGTGGACGATAAAGGACATCTCTACTTGTGGTTTTTTGAGTAAGTATGGTGGCAGATTTTATTGATGTGGTAAATTTTGATGACCATAATGGCATGACAAGTGGCTATAGATGGATGAGGTTCCCATCTACCAAGGTGTTTCATTTTGTACATCTAGACCATGGAGAGGGAGAAAATATATGTTGGTTTGTAGCATGCTAGCCGACCTATACCACAATCTTGCTACATACACGCAAATCAAAACATACCAAATATATTAGGCATGAATATCAAAGCATATCATGTGCATTATGTGGTGCAGGGGCACCTAGGTAGGGCTCATGGAAGACCTAGGGATACTAGGTTATTTTTCCTTGTTGTGGTGCTAGCCACACCACTAGGATAGTAAAGGGACTAGCTAGGTCCTAAATTGAAAAGTGTTAAATTTGGGAATCCTTATTAAGCCTTAGTTGCTCCTAGTTGCATGTTAGGCCAAACAGAGAATTTTTGTGATTTGGAGGGTAGAATGGATAAATAAGTGATTTAAGGTCCTTAAATGTTTTAAGTCCATTTAGGGCTTTTGGTGAATTTTGGTAGCCTTTGTACCAAATTTGAGGGCACAGCTCAAAAAGATGTAAAAGTTACTCAAAAGTTATCAATATTGTCATTGACAACTTTTTGTTGCGTATACTTTTTGTGTGTATAGACTAAACAACCAAAATACAATTACATTTCATGTTTTCTAAGTATTTTGGCAGTTTTATGGATTGAAATTGGATTTACAATGTTTGGAAGTGTTAGAAAATTCATTTTAAGATTTTGTATAGCATTATTTTTTGATTTTTTACGTTACTTGTTGATTGATAAAATTGTTTTGGTTTTTGCCTATCTAATGTCCTAAACTAGGCAACTGATCAAGATTGAGTCATAAAGCCTCTTCCCACTATAGGATTTTTATAGGCTTTTGGGATTAGGAAAATGACTCCATGCATATATTGTATAATGAAGTAGGGGCCCTAGAAAGTAGGTGAGACATTTTTGTTGTGATGCCTTAGGTGAACTAGAGATGCATGGCTAGGGATCATAGTTGAATGCAGAGGTGATAGGATGGATTGAATGCTTGGATTACTTCAATAAAATCCTAGGAAGTGCTAGAGGAATGAGTGTGGATTCTAAACTACAAGGAGATGCATTAGTGAAAGTTCTAAGGAGGGTAAAACTCATTTCTTGCTAGACAAGTTCAATATTTTTGCAAACCTTGATTTTGAGACATGAAAGTATATTATATTATATAGATGTCTTACGAGCCAAAGATCTCAAGAATCCTTTAGTAGCTTTAAAAGGGTTTCTAAATCCATTAATGGTTTACACCCTTATTAAAGACCTTTTTAGTTTAATCCAATTTTTCATCGAATGGAAGGCTAATTTCTTGTAGCCTTTTTGCAAGTAATTTGTGCAACATTATGTGTTTCTTGGAGCTTGATTAGGGTTTCAGTTCCAATTGTGGTAGTAATTTCTTTGAGAGTATCCTAGTATCTTTTGAGATACTCATACCTTAGTTTGGGGTGTTAGTTATGAAGTTAGGGCTGGTTGTGGGGTTAGTGAAGAGGAAGCAATAAGGTCAAAGAAAGCCTAGGAAGTAGTAAAGGAATGTTTGTTCTATGTAGTTGGTGTGCACTAGTTGAATGGACTAAGGCCTCATGGATAGGATCCTAAGGAGAGTAGGGAAACTAGAAACCCTAATAGGTCAAGAGAAAGACCTAAGAAAACAATAGAAAGAAGTTGGGCTAGGAGCAAGACTAGTGTTACATTAGATTAGTATCAAAGAAAGTTAAAGATATGGGAAGTTAGTTTATGTCTACAACTATTGAAGAGTTAGTGGGTGAGTTAAAGTTACATGTAGTTACTAATGCAACCAAGAAAAAGGAAGAAGAAAGTAATGTTAGAGGTAAGGAGGTAGTAGAAGAAGATGTTGTCTTTGAAATATATCATGTCTTGAATGAAGAGCATTTCTTGAAATCCATAAAAGCCCTAGGAGGGAAGGCCTTGGAAGGTGTACCACTATTTAATGGGAAGATGGACATTGATATAGTAATGAATTAGATAGATGGGATGGAGAACCAATTTGAATGCGAAGGGGTGATAGAAGCATAAAAGATCAAAGTAGCCAAGTCAAGATTTAGAGGATCAGCATTGACATGGTCAAAATATGTCCAAGATGAGAGGATTAGAATTGACAAGAAGCCTATATCCAATTGGAATGCCATAGTAACCAAACTAAGAGAGAATTTACTACAAGAGGACTATGAGATTCAACTTCACAAAAAGAGACAAAGACTAAAATAGAAAGACATGGATGTGGCCTCTTATATAGAAGAGTTTAAGAGGTTATACCTTAGGTCCAAGAAGCAAGAAGAGGAGACAATAAAAGTGGCTAGGTACTTGGGTGGTCTAAAGTGGAATATCCAAGAGGAACTAAGCTTTTGGATGCCTACTACTATTCAAAGGTACCATCAACTAACCCTAAAGGTGGAAGAAAATAATAGGAATAACGTGGATTCTAACTTTAAGGATAGAGGAAAGGGATAAATTAGAGGGGACAATGAGGAGGATATCAAGGAAGAGGTAATGAGAAAATAAAAGAAGGTGAGACCATAGAGGAAACCACTAAAAGTACTCCTAGAGGAGGTTATAGTAAAGGAAGGGGTAACCAAGGAGGGTCTAGAAGAGGCAAGGAATCAAGAAAAAGTAACTCCTACTTTTCTAGTATGAAATGCTATAACTATGGCCAACTAGGCCATCCAGCATATAGGTGCCCTAAAAGACTTCTTCAAATCGTGAGAAGAGAGTGGCATATTTTCAAGAGGCTAACTCTAGTGGCAAGGAACCTAAAGTGGATCACATAGAATTTGAGAAAGGTGTAAACCTTATGTTTAGAAGGGTATTGATCAAGAAACTAGCTCAAAATGAACCTAAGCATAGGAGGGATTTGTTTAGGATTAGTTATAAGATTCTTTGGAAGGTTTGCAAGGTAGTAGTAGACTCTAGATCTACTACCAACATAATATCAAAAGAGATAGTTAATAATTTTAACTAACCAAGATACCCCATGTGAATCCATATAAGGTAAGTTGGCTAAACAAGGGCCAAAGCATTTTGGTGAATGAACAACTTGGGTTGATTTCTCCATGAAAAGGTACAAAGATAGGTTTTTGTGTGACATATTTCCCATGGATGCTTTCCATCTACTATTAGGTAGGCTCTAGTAGTTTGATAGAGAGGCAATGTGTGATGGAAAGGAAAATTCAATATCATTCAGGAAGGGGGTAGAACTTTCAAAATCCAATCTTTGTTGGAAGGAGAAGAACCCTAGTCCAAGGTGACTAGTGTGTTGCTATGTAGTGGAAAAGAGTTTTTCAAGGATCTCAAAGATGATGAGAGCCAAAGCTATGCAGTTATATTGAAGTCCAAGGGAGAAGACAAGATAGTCAAAGACCTATTGCCTATAGAGGTAAACACATTACTTGAAAAGTACAAAAACATTGTGAGTGATGGAACTCCTACCACTTTACCTCATAGAAGGGTGATAAGTGATCAAATAGACTTTGTCCCTAGTACATCCTTTCCAAACAAGGAAGCATATAAGCCCACTCCTAACCAAAACTTGGAAGTAGCAAGACAAGTGCAAGAACTATTGGATCAAGGCTTGATTAAGAAAAGTATAAGCCTATGTGTAGTCCCTTTTGTATTAGAATCCAAGAAGGGAGGAAATTGGAGACATTGTACACATTTAAGGGTTATAAATAGGAACACAATCAGGTATAGGTTTCTCATTCCTAGGATTGAGGATCTCACGAATTGTCTTGGAGGGGCCATGTACTTCACAAATTTTGATTTGAAAAGAGGAAATGACCAAATTATAATTAAGGAGGGAGATTAATTGAAGACAACATTCAAGACAACAAATGGGTTGTATGATTGGCTTGTGATGCCATTTTTTCCTCTCAAATGATCCTAGCACATTCATGAGCCTCATGAATGAAGTATTGAAGGGCTTCACTAGAAGGTTTTTGGTTGTATACCTAGACGATATACTAATCTTTAGTAAGACAAAGGAGGAGCACATAAAACATGTGGAAGGTGTATTGCAGAGGTTTCATGAGGAGAAGTTTTCTATCAATCTTGAGAAGTGTGAATTTTTCAAACAAGAGCTTGTGCATTTGGGCTTTTCGATATCAAAGGGGTCCTTGAAGATGGATCAAGAGAAGGTAGCAGCTATTCTCAAGTAGCCACCACCTACTACATCTACTAAGGTAAGAATTTTTCATGGTCTAGCTCAATTTTATAGAAAGTTCATTTCAAATTTTAGTGGAATATGTGAATCTTTGCTAGATACCATTAAGGGTGGAGTAAATTCTAAGTTCAAGTAGACTATAGAAGTAGAGAAATCCTTTGAGATACTAAACAAACAACTAGCTACCCAACCTATTTTGCAATTGCCTAGTTTTGAGAAACTCTTCACCATAGAGTGTGATGCAAGTGGCCTAGAAGTAGGGGTAGTGTTGAGTCAAGAAGGTAGGCCAAAAGTGTTCCTTAATGAAAACTAAATGAATCCAAAAAGAAGTATTCTTCTTATCACCAAGAAATCTATTCCCTAGTTTAGTCACTTAGGAAGTGGAGATATTTGTTGGAATTCTTTAGAATAACTAAGGTGGGGGGGTGGGGGGGTTGGGGGGTTGAATCAGTAATCCAAAGTCCAGATGTATAAATAAAAGTTTTCACAGCTTAGTGAACCCATAAAACATTTATTGTCATGCATGCATCCATAAGATTATGCAATTAATTAAAACTTGTAGGTTACTATCAAATCAATTTGCAAAAATGTATACATGAAACATAATAGATTCAATAACACATTTAACACAATTATTTACTTGAAAACCCAATTTGAGAAAACCCACTAGTAACATGCTACTCTTTTTCACTCTTTTGAAGTGATGCCTTGTGAAAGGCCAATTGATGCAAGAGCATCTAATGGTGTAAGGGCAATCCTATATCACCCAAAAATATGCTTAATTTTATTTCCTATTTAATATTTTTTCATTTTTGGATACCCATTTGGGCCAAATAGAGATTCCAACTCTCATAGTTCCACTATTGGTTTCTAGGTTAGTATTTTTGAACACCTTGGGATATGTGCCAATCCAAAAAAATAGGTTATTTTGTAATTGATCCATAATTATGATGAGTTAGAGGATTTAAGTTGGAGAGATGATTATACTTGTAATTTAAAGCACTCCAAAAAAAGAATCAGGTCCAAAGGCTTTACAGTTTGAAGGTTATTATAATTTTAAGTTGCCTGGAGACCCACTAAGATTGCTTCAACATCAAATTTGAGGCACTAAATGGCCTAGTACAGGCACAAAAAATGGGGGGAAAGTTTAGCTCTTCCATAGGGCTATAAAGCACTTGGAGAGCTTTTTGAAAATAGAAAGGGTTCATAAATCTATGTCCTGGATCAAAAGTTATGACTCCCAAAATTTGGACTACCATTTCTAGATTCTTCTAATTTTACACCAACTTCAGACATATTTTCTAAAACCTTTTGTTTTGGTGGTGGATTCCAAATTTTATATTATAAAATGTATTCCTAACCATAAACTTAATCTGGGTTACTTAAGGCCATTTCTGGCATTGTAAAAGTAGTTTTTGGTGGAGTTTGGAAGAAGGTATTGTGAGGAGGGTTTTCTCCAGAATCAAACAACCTTATAAGCCTTAGTGCATGTCATTGCGTCTATTTTTATTGTAATAAATGTAATAGTTTATCACTTCTAATATTAATATTCCCCTTTTTCTATTGTGTTCATTTTTGGTCTTGGGTTGTGCCCTCGTCAAGTGGTATCAGAGCAAGGTTTCCTAAGTGTGCAGACAGAGCATCAACTATGTAGTAGTTTGCACTAGGACAATGTGGTTGTGGGTTTTGATATAGCAAGAAGATTCCTCCATGAAGAGAGCATGTTGGAAGGGCTAGAGTTGTTCCTTTTGAGGCTGAAGCTCTCCAGAGACAAGTTTAGGCAGTGCAAGAGGAGATCCATAGAGGGATGAATATTACCTTAGGTGATGGAAGTGAGGAGGAAAATAAAGAATGAAATGTTGGGAAAGAAGGGGAAGGAGATGGAGAAGCCCTAAACCATGTAGAGGAGATTCTTTTTAGGGCCATTGCCAAGCCTAGAAAAAGACATAAAATGTACATCAACATGTTTTTGGGAAATCTAAACCTGGATGAGTTAATTGAATGGATCAATGAGCTAGAGGAATATTTTGAGTATGAGGATATTTGGTACTCTAATAGGATTAACTTTGCAAAGGACAAAATGAAAGGCCATGTCAAAATCTGGTGGCAAGAGATTTAGTTGCAAAGAAATAGAAGATGAAATGAGAAAATCACAAGATGGATTCACATGGTGGACAAACTAAAGAAGCATTTCATTCTTGTTGATTATGAGATTAATTTGTTCAAGAAGATGCAAGGGTTAAAGCAAGCACAAAAATTTGTCCAAGAAAACATAGAAGAATTTTACCAAGTCTTTATTAGGGTAGGACATGTGGGAGAAAACAAGGAGAAGGTTTCCTATTACCTTAATGGGTTAAGACCTAGCATTCAGGATGAGTTAAGTCTAGTTAGAATGACTAGCACTAAAGAGACATACCAATTTTCCTTGCAAGTTGAGAAAAATCTAAACAAAAAGTTTGATGAAGGAAAAGAGTAAGGAGCAATGGTAGGTCATTTGGAGGTGGAAATGAGAACTAGAAGAAAAATAAAGATGTGGGTACTAGCTGAAACCAAGGGAATGAGGGTTTCAACCACTCCCGTGATCAAAACATTAGAGATCAGAGATGAGGAGGTAGAGGACATACACAAGGTTTGGGAAGAGGAGGCTTTTGTAGTACCATTTTTCATTGCAGCAAAGAAGGTATCTATGCTCATGTGGATGATGATGTAGAATCATTACATTCAGAGGATGTAGAAAGAGAAGAGGTTCTAGTCAATGAAAGGGTCTTACTCAGTAGTGAGACTAAACCTAGGTAAAGGAGGAGTCTATTCTATACTAGGTGCAAGTGTGAGGATAAATTTTGTGACATAATTGTTGATGGTGGAAGCACTAACAACTTGGTGTCAAAGAAGATGATCTCAAAGCTAAAGCTCAAGAGGGAGAAGCACCCCAAACCTATCAGATTGCTTAGGTGAAGGATGTTCATAACATCCTAGTTAGTGAGAAATGTTTAGTAAAGTTCAAGATTGGGAGTTACCATGACAAGGTTCTCTATGACATTATCCCAATGGTTGTCTTCCTTTTATTATTGGGAAGGTCGTGGCAGTTTGATAGGCATGTTATACATGATGGTCATGCAAATACATACTCTCTATCAAATGATGGAGTTTGCCACAAATTGAATTGATTGATCAAGGAAGGTGAAAATGTATGTAGTAGTGCTAGGTATGTCATGTTGATGGAAGAAAATATTTGGATGGTATGAAGCATCAGCATATGTGTTATTCTTTAATTCCTAGAAAGGATAAGGAAGGTAGTGGTGAAGTGTTAGGATAAACCACAGACAAAAAATAAAAACTACATGCAAATATAACCAATAATAGAAAATAATAGATAACACAAAATTCAACACAAGACACCAAGATTTAAAGTGGTTCACCCAATCTCTGGGCTACGTCCACCAAATAGAAAGTTTGATCTTATTATAATCCAGTGACTACAACTTGATTATGGTTTGTAATCCCTTCCAACTCAATACCACCACAAGAACCAATTTCACATCACAACATAATGAAAAATACCTAACCCTAAACCCTTTTATACAAGAATTTTTATCCATTTTAGGGTTACAACATTTCGACCATAGGTCAGGCATAATATGTCGCCTACAATATGTTAGCCATATGTTGGCCATAATATGTCACCCACTAATTATGAAGTATGTACAATAATTTCCTGATCAGTCACCATAATCTAACAATCTCCCACTTGGGGACTGATCAGGCTCCACAGTAAACAAAAATCTCTCACTTGGATACTGATCCTGTAGCAAGACCACTACCACATGGGGCTTCCACTAGATCAAACCACCCTAGACTCTACAGTTCTTTGGTTCATGTTCAGTCTAAAAGACCAACCGAAACTGAAGAGGATTTCGCTTCTCCCTTGTTACAACCTTTGTCAACATATCTATTAGATTTTCATTTGTATGGATTTTCTCCAGCTTTAACTGTCCATCCTCCAAAATTGACTGAATGAAATGGTACCACAACTATATGTGTTTGGTCTTAGAATGCAGAGCTGAATTCTTTGCAAGATGAATGGCACTTTGACTATCTATGAAAAAATAATTATCCTTCTAAGGATCTCCCAATTCTTCCAAGAAGAACTAAAGCCATATCATCTCTTTGGTGGCCTTTGTAGCAGCAACATACTCTGCCTCTGTAGTGGATAGAGCATTAATCTTCTATAACCTAGAAACCTAGCTCACGGCTGCCCCACCAAAAGTAAAGACATAACCTGTAGTATTCTGCCTGGTATCAATTTCCCTTGCAAAATCTGAGTCGACATAGCCTTGTAAATCAATAGTAGAGCCCCCAAAGTGTAAACACTTATTAGTCGGTGCTCTCAAATATCTAAGAATCCATTTGACAACATTCCAATGCTCAATTCCTAGGTGACTCATATACCTACTAACAACTCCAACTGCATGTGCAATATCTAGCCTAGTACATACCATAGCATACATTAAGCTTCCTACAGCTGAAGCATAGGGTACCTTGGACATCTTATCCTCCTCTTCTTGTGTCTTGGGACACCCCTCCTTAGTCAGCTTCAAATGACCAGGTAAAGGTGTGCTGACAGTTTTAGCATTCTCCATAGAGAAACATTGCAACACCTTCTCAACATAATCAGCCTGAGATAGCGTCAATGTTTTGTTCTTCCTATCTCTGCAAATCTTCATACCAAGAATTTTTTTTACTGCCCCCAAATCCTTCATAGCAAATGCATGTACTAACTGGAGTCTTAGCCCCTTAGTATGATCTATATTAGACCTAGCTACAAGCATATCATCAACATATACACATAAAATAATGTAGCTATCATCATCCAACCTCTTAAAATAAACACAATAATCTGAATGACACCTGTTATAGCCATACTCATGCATAAACCTATCAAATTTTAGATACCATTGCCGAGGTACTTGCTTCGAGCCACACAAACTTTTCTTCAATTTGCACACTAAGTTCTCCTTACCTTTGACCTCAAATCCCCATGGCTGAGCCATATATATTTCTTCATCCAAATCACCATGAAGAAAGGTTGTTTAAACATCCAACTATTCTAAATGCAAATCTTCAGTAGCCACAAGACTTAAAATAATATGGATAGAAGCCATTTTAACAATAGAAGAAAATATCTCATCAAAATCAATTCCTTTTTTTTGTGCAAATCTTTTTACAACTAATCTAGCGTTAAATATTTTCTTACCTCCTTCCTCTTCTTTCAACCTGTAAACCCACTTATTCTGTAAAGCCTTTTTACCTGTAGGCAACTTGCATAGATCCCATGTCTTATTCTTTAGAAAATAGTCCATTTCGTCTTTCATTGTAGACTCCCACTGAATCTTAGTATCCACCTAGACAACTTCATCATAACTTTCAGGTTCACTAGCATCAGTAAGTAAAATAGAATATAAAGAGGGAGAAAATATTTGTGGAGGTCTAATTTTCCTTGTTGATCGTCTAACATTCACTGGTGTGTGTAGTATTTGTTGTTGCAGTTGTTACACATCATGAGGAATGGATGGAATATCAGCTTTTGGAGTATCATCCAGCACTACATAATCATCTTCTTTCTTCTCATGTTGCTGCAATAGATCTTTGTACAATACTTTCTCATTGAATATGACATCCCGACTTCTAAAAATTTTATGATTTTCAAAATCTCAATGCTTATAACAAAATTATTTAATTTCATATCCAAAAAAGACACATTTCTTTGATTTAGCTTCTAGCTTAGTTCTATTTTTAGAGTCTATATGAGCAAAAGCTTCACAACCAAAGGTCTTGAGAAAAGAATAACTCACCTTCTTATCAATCCATGCTTCCTCTCGAATACCACAGCCCAAAGGAGTAGAGGGACCTCTATTAATCAAATATACTATAGTATTGATAGCCTCCACTCACATGTGTAAGGGCAACCCAGCATGCAACCTCATGCTCCTTGCGTGCTCCATTATAGTCATGTTCATGCATTCAGCCACTCGATTTTTCTGCAGAGTCCTTGGAACAGTTTTCTATCTACAAATACTATTAGTGGAGCAATAATCTTCAAATTCATGACTGCAATACTCACCACCATTATCAAATTTGAGACATTTTAATTTCTTACCAATCTCATTTTAAACCATGCATTTCCATTTTTTAAAAGTTTGAACTACATCAGATTTCTTTCTAAGGAAATAAACCCATACTTTTCTAGTTGTGTCATCAATAAATGTAACATAATAATGAGAGTCACCAAGGGAAGACACCTGAGCTGGTCCCCATATATCTATATGCACAAGCTCTAATTTCTCCTTTTTATTTTCCTTTCCAGTCTTTACAAAACTCACTCTCTTTTGTTTTCCATACACACAACTTTCACAAAAATCCATATTAACACATTTTATACCTGGTAAAATTTTCTTTGAATCAACTACTTTCATACTGTGTGCTAGAAAATGTGACCTATTAAGAGCATAGGATAACAAACAAACATTAGCTAAAAACCTTGAAATTGCATCAAAGATTCATCAAAATGAAAGAAACAAACAATAACTAATGCTTTCTTGAGTTTTGCAACCCTAAGTAGCTAAAAAACCCAATCTTCCAGCCACCTCTACAGCTCAAAAAAGGCACCCATAAGGGGCCTTGTTGGTGTGTTAAGATGGGGGGTATGTTTGGTGTGCTCTCCCAAACACAACAATAAATGAATTTGTTGAACTTGTGAGTGCAAGTATGAATGCAAATGCGAATGAAAATGCACTAAGATCCTAAGCTATGTGGAATGAAGAACACTTCAAGAAATGACTATGGAGAAAGCCATTCTTGAAAGCATTCAATAATGAAGATGATATGCAATAAATGAAACTAACTAAGAATGTAAGCTATGGAATGGAAATGCAAATGCATGAAGAAAACTAAATGAACCATGTAAGATGCAAACTAAATCAGCTACCAAAATATTAGCATGAACTTACAAAATCACTATGAGAAATCTACTAATGCAAGCTCAAACTACTATGAAAGCTCAAACTATGAATGCAAACTCAAATCTCAAATCAACATGATAACAATGCAATAAAAATGAGAGATGCCAATGCTTGAGACAAGCCCCCTATTTCTAGGCTTGAAGGAGGGCTTGGTGAGGTGGCATCCATGTAGATGCCATATAAGGTGACATGCAAGCCATGCAAATGGTCAAGAATTCAAAGTTTACTCACACATGTGTGAGCAAACTTGAGAAGAAGAGTGGGAGAAAAGAGTGTGTAGGCATGCCATCTCACACATATGTGAGCACACTCTTAGGCTAATGAGGGGGATTAGGGAGATGATTAGGAATGATTAAGTGGAATTAGAGAATAAATAGGCTTAAGAGGATGAAAATGATAGTTATAGGCTAGGCTCTAGGTTAGACTTAAGATTAAATTAAATAAGATTTAATTTAATCATGAGTTTAGAGGAATTAATAGGGTGTGAAGATTTAAATAAATAAAATTTATTTAAAAGGGGAGACGTGGAGGATCATGTGTTAAATTAATTTAACACACTAGAGCTAGGAGTATTTAAATTGAATTTAAATACTTAGGAGAATGAACTTATTTAATTAATTAATATAATTAAATAATTAGAAGAAAGTGAGCAATGTAATTAATTAATCAATAATTAATTACAATGTCACAGGCAATATGAATAAATTAATATAGTCTTTAGGGATGATTTTAAGTGTCTATATTTTGTCTCTCTTTGATGTGTTGTTGGAATGACATCATATCAAAGAAAAGAAAATATAGGTTGCCCCAGAGAAGGTGGGAGTCCTATGCCAATGATAGAGGAGGAGGGTGCCCCCTCATGAAAATTGGGCAAGAAATAAATTTTGGGCAATTTTCATGAAAAGGTCTTAAGAAAAAAAGAAAGACAAGAGAAACAAGAATAAATGACAATATTTGCATGACTTGAAAAAAATAGGGGACAAACATGGCTCAGAAAAGATGTGGGCTCAAATAGGATCTGTAGGGGGTTTATATAAGCCTCCAAGGGGCCCAAAGAAGGTCATTGTCACACCACAAGTAGAGCATCCAGAGAAAACATGAACTCCATTGATTGATTGCAGCTTGGTGAGCGTGTGTTGGAGTACCAGCGAGTAGTCGAGATGGGCTCTCTAGTAAGTCATCTGATCCTCTTTGTGTTTTGGTAGGCTAGGCTAGATTAGACACATTTATTATGTCATAAATGCACTTAAAAAAATGGCTGAGCAGAGACGACAATCTCTACCTTTTCATCTGTGTAGACGACAAAGTGGAGACCTCGATGTTCACAAAGATGACAGGGTACATCCTATCCCCTGTGCAGATGCCAAAAGGAGGGAAAGGGTAAGCAGAGACAATAGGACTCAACCTATCATCTACGTGGACAAAAAAGGGCAGTGGAGATGATGAAAAATATGCCGTTGTCTCTGTAGACAATTGAATGTTGTCGTCTAGGGTAAATGAGCATCTATGTAGATCAGCAACTTCATAGATCAGTGTCTACATAGATCAACATTTATGCTAATTAGCATCTATGCATATTGACATCTATTCCAAAGAGTGGTTGCGCCAATTAGGGTAGACTAGAGGAGATAAGGGAAGATGCCCCACTGTAGGGACATCACAAGCTAGCAAAATTGATGCTCTACATGTCTATGCTGCAGGAGGGCATGGTGGTGTTTCTGTTGAGGGAGCACTATCCTTCGACCATGATGATACAAGAGAGGCTGACAGATGTGAATTGGGGGCATGTGTGGCTATGCGGGCTAGAGCATGTTCATGAGTGGCTGGATCTAAGGGGCCATTTAGCGCAGCTATCGACTCTCATAGAGCGATGGCACATGCCTACTAGGAGCTTCCATCTACCGATGAGGGAGACTACAGTCACACTCCTGGATGTGTGGCATATCCTATGAGTAGTAATTAGAGATGCCTACCTAGAGTATGTACTGGAGGGTTTAGATCCATTCTTGAGGAAGTGCTTTGGCAGAAAATGATAGAGATTACCCATCCAATGATCATGGTTGTTGTGGAGGGGTGCACTAGAGCAGAGGCTATCGAGGCTGGCAGTATACCTAGCCTCATTAATATGGTGGATGCTACTAGATCACATAGGACACGAGTAGCCAATTGGGTGGGTGCGAGTGCTGAGCACTCTGCTATAGGAGGAGGGATCAGTCTACTACTGGGGATGGACTATTCTGGCAGAGCTATATTATGATCTACACATGTGTGCATATCAGACCCAACACACGGTAGGACCAGGACTGACATTATTGATGGTCTGGTCATGGGAGCATATTAGAGTCATATGGCCAATCACTCAGTGAGAGACCAAGCAGCCTGGGGAGCCATATGCCTGCAGATATCGACCTCCTATCTAGTATACATTGACAGAGTTTTTGGGGTTCTAGAATCAATGCATAGATGAGATCATTATCTTCGAGTGGACTCCCTATGATGGGTTAGAATGGTGGGGGCAGACACTTGCAACAGAGGCAAGGATGACATGAAGCATTAGATGTACCTCTTGTACACATAGATAGACTGCTAGATCATTGGTTGATCCATGTGTGTGATGATGCGCTATATGCCCTCTTGAGTGCAATGATAGTTTGGTAGGGTACAGGATATAGTACTAGATAGATTCTTATATCCTATGGTGTCGCGAGAGTATGGCTAGCTATGGGGACACAAGACCACTATACGATTGGCCTAAGCTTCTTGGATGGGGATGGCAGTGATGCCATGGGTGCATGGTTAGGATAGGGGAGATGCAGGGTTGACACCAATGTACTCATAGTGGTGGGTAGCCCACCAACAGGTCAGGCTTATAGTGTCTGGGGCACCTCCACTAGCAGAGTAGGCACAGGGGGAGGGAGATGGAGCAGGGGATGGTGGGCAGGAAGCTATGATGCCACCACTAGCACAGGGGGCACAAGAGGGACCACACAGGCACAGAGTCTAAGCGAGGAGAGGGCCAGGGCTGGCACCAGCACAGGGGCCACCACAAAGAGCACCACAAGCCCAGGCACAGGCATAGCCCCAAGCACTACCACAGGCACCCCCGCAAGCACCACCACAAGAATTGCCATAGGGAAAGGTATAGGGAGAGGTCTTAGACATAGTTAGGGCTGAGAGGGACAGCCTGTGGATAGAGGTAGCCTGACTATAGGGGCTAGCATAGGTGCAGCAAGCACGAGCAGACAGCTTGGAGCAGGCCATGGGGGCCATATAGGCAGAGCTATAGGTGTAAAGGGTCAAGGTGGACAATGCACAGGAGGCCTTAGCAGTCTTACAGGCACAAGTGGATGTAGCGGAGTTTGCAAGGGTGGGCACCCATATAGGGGTGAGGGATCGAGCAGAGGCAAAGAGGCTACAAGCGGAGGTAACCGCCTTATAGGTCGAGCGAGCCACCCATCAGGCATAGTTGGACAGATACCATAGGTAGTGGGACATAACCATACAAATGGTATAGCCTAGGGTAGCCATCTCAGTGATGCAAGAGGCCCTCATAGCTAGCCGAGCAGAGACACGGGCCATACCTACTGAGCGGCGACAACGAGATTTTGAGAGGGGAGCTAGCTCATGGATCTCAGGTGACAGAGCTAGATCAGATCAGTCCATAGAATAGCAAAGACCTCCTTAAGGGGGGATATAGGGGGGGTAGGGCCCTCACAGCCAAATACTTGATTGTATATAGTGAGCAGTTTTTGATAGATATGTGCAAATGCAATGAGTTTTTCATGATGCATTTGTACTACATGATTCGATATGATGTGTATATGGACTGTACAAACACTATTTTTTGAGATATATATACATGATATGAGTTGATGATTCTATCTGTATGGATGTATATGATGCATATGATGTGGATACTAATGCTTGTGATGTTATGTGATGTTTCCTATGATGTATGCATATGTACATGATGTCTAACATGTGTGTCATGCAGATTAGTGGGTGATTATGAGATGTATGCATGGATGCACTATATATATATATGTGAGATGATGTATATGCTCCTAGATGTGATGATTAAAATGTATGCAATTAATGAACTAATGCAATCTAATAAAATGAACTAAAAATGCCTAATGAACACTGAATGAGATGAATCAAAAGAACACTTAATGCAATGAATGAATGCAAAAATGGGAATTTAATGCAACCTAATGGAAATGAACTAATGAATGAATATCTGTCATAACTGTTACTCATAAAAACCCAGTAGCATAGCATAGGAAGGGGGAAATAAATAGAAACTTGTCTCAAGCACAACTCGAATGAAACCCTATACTACATGCATCCTAACTTTATGATATCAAGAGATTCCATTGTGTTCATATGGAGAGCACACCTTAAGTTAATTTTTCAAATGAGTTTATGCATTGTATGCTATAGAAACATAAATGACATGACTCGTTTGCGTGAACTAGAAATACAAAACCATAGAGACTTTAGGACAATAGGTGTAGTTCACATAGTTATGATGGATCAAATGTCATATACACAACAGAGAGGTCTAGGCGCACCCAAAGTCTTTTAGGGATCTTTGGTGTGACATGCGCTAACCCGTTGCCCCCATTACGCAATGCATTAACATAACTTGAAACTAACACATATGAAATAAAGCTTCAAAAATAGATCATACCATAAAAAGATGTGTAGTTAATGACAGTCATTCCGGTACGACCAAAATATGGAAGATCAAGGTGCACCATAAAAGGCTTTCACTAACACAAATAAAATCAACCAAAAAGAGACCTCATGACCAAGTAGTCATTCAGTCCACAGTGCCTACCAAGAACCTTAGGTCTAGAAGTGAATGTCAAAATGTTTCCTATAGTAAGGATTCATTCTATGAAAGTGTATCAATTTGAAATGTCAAATGATCATAAAATCATCCATTTTTGGCAAGGGTTGTGAAGCAAACAAGTTTCTTGAAGCATTAAGTCTCAAATGGTGATTTTGTGTAAGTCCAAGTGTGGTCACTATTGTGAAAAAAAGCTTAGCGTAATGGGAATGATAATGACTAGACAAAAAAATTCCTCACGGACTAGAGGTCTTTCAAAAGATGGAAGTGAAATGAAGCCTCGCAGATAAGAGGTCTTTTATTGGATGCATGAAATGCAAAATGCTAGATAAGACTTTGCACAAGGGAAGTGGAATGGTGTAATGGAGTGAAGCAAAATGAGCCTTATAGACAATGGATCAAACCATACATTTTTCAAGAACATTTTTCTACTTTTTTAGGGCTTTTTTCAGGAACTTTTTATGAATATTTTTGGATTTTTGGATTTTTTGATTTTTTAGGATTTTTGCGAGACTATAAACACTGTACAGGAATAACAAAGGCTCAAGCATAGAACCTCTTGAGATGCTAAATATTTACAGGCTCGGTGAGCAGATCTCCCTCTGAAGTAGCAATCTGATATGCCCCAAAACCATATTTGGTTGTAATTATAAACGGACCTAGCCAATTTGCCTCAAATTTTTGTTTCTTTTCACAGTTTTGGAGGTTCTTCATATTATGCTGCAAAACTAAGTCACCCACTTTAAATTCCCATGGCTTGACTTTATTATGATACTAAAGCTAAAGGAAATTTTGATACACATGGAGGTGGTTTAGGGCATTCAGTTGTCTCTCATCAAGGAGTGCCAGCTCTTGCAGGTGAGCAACTCAGTAGTCTTCTTCTGATATTAGATTCTTGAGAGAGATCCTAAGAGAAGGGATCTCAATTTTGATGGGCAAGATGGCTTCGAAACCATAAACAAGGGAAAATAGGCTAGCTCCTATGGGGGTGCGAATGGAGGTACAGTAGGCCCAAAGGGCGGGAGCAATTTGGATGTGCCAATCACGGCCAGCTACATTGATGGTTTTCTTTAGGATTTTCAAAATGGTTTTATTGGTAGCTTTAGCTTGGCCATTACCTTGGGGGTAGTATCTGGTGGAAAAATGCTAGGTGATTCTGAATTTCCTACATAGTGTGGAAACTTCTTTATTTTTAAAATGGGTTCCATTATCAGTCATGATATCTTGAGGTATACCGAAATGAAAAATAATGTAGTTCAGGATGAACTTCAAAATCTATTTTCCCTTGATGTAGGTTAATGGAATAGCCTCGACCCACTTTTTGAAGTACTCAGTGGCAGCAATAATGTACTTGTGGCCATTTGAGGAATTTGGGTATACTTGACCAACAAGATCGAATCCCCAACGGGAAAAGGTTCATGGAGTGATGGTGGGCTAAAGGTCTTGGGCGGGAGTGTGTATCAAATCACCATGCTGCTGACATGGAACACATCTTTTCACAGACTGATATGGATCTACTTCCATAGTGGGCCAATCATAACCTGTCATAAGAAGCTTTTTTGCTAACATAAGGCTGCTAGAGTGGGCACCAAAAATCCCTTGGTGAACCTCTTCTAACGTAGTTTGAGCTTCATCTGAACTGTGACATCGGAGGAGGGTTCCATCAAAGTGTTTTTGAAAAAGTGTCACCTAGGATGGTATAGCGAGCAGTTCGACGAACGAAGGTTTTGCTTTGGTTTGGGGTGAGGGCTATGGGAATGGTTTTGTGACATAAATAGGAAAAGATGTTAGTGTACCATGGAGACTCAGGACCAGCAATCTCACAAACCAACTCTGAATCAATTTGCTCATAATTAGGAGTAAAAAGATTCTCCATGAGAAACTCACATTTAGGACTATATTCTAGCATGGCAATCATAGAGGTAATAATAGCCATGGCATCTGCTACTTTATTATTAGCCCTTGGAATCTACTGAAAAACAATCTCTATAAAATGCTACTTAAGATCCTCAACTATTCTGCAGTAGGGCAACAATTTCTCATCCTTGGTGTGGTATTCATCTATGACTTGTTTAATGACCAACTGTGAGTCTCCAAAGACAAGAAGGTTTTCAATATTACATTTGATAGCTCGATGTAGTCCTATGACTAAACCTTCATACTCAGCTATATTGTTTGTGCAAGGGAATGAGATTTTATAAGACTTTTGAATGAGGTCCCCTTGTGGTGTCACAAACAAAATTCCTGCCCCCGATCCCTTCTGTGTAAAGGATCCATCAAAAAATAATTTCCATGGTGTAGTAGGGGCTAAGGTCATAATTGTGTCATCTAGAAAATTAGCTACAATGGGATGGTCCCCTTGAAGATCAGCTTCAGTAAGCTGATCTGCAATTACTTTTCCTTTAATGGCGTTACAATCCTTATAAACAATGTCAAACTCACTTAAAATTAAGACCCATTTTGCTGCTCAACCAGTGAAGGCGACTTTTGATAACAAATAATTGAGTGGATCTATCTTGGCAATGAGATATGTAGTATGATTAAGCATATAATGACATAGTTTTTGCATACAAAAGACTACAGCCAAACATGCTCTTTCAATAGCAGTGTAGTTTAACTCATATCCAACTAGTGTTTGACTGAGGTAATATATGGCTTGCTCATTCCCCTTATCATTTAATTGTGCCAAAAGTACTCCTAAGGCAACTGAAGTAGCTGAAATGTATTGAATCAATGGTTGTCCTACAACTGGAGGTACTAAAACTAGAGGATTAGCCAAATATGTCTTAATTTGTTCAAATGCTTTTTGGCATAGACAATCCCATTGAAACTTGTTTCCCTTATGAAGAAAATGCTGAAGTGGATGGACTTTATCTACTAGTTGTGACACAAATCTCCTAATAGATTGTAACTTTCCTTGAAAACTATGGAGTTGTTTCAATGTGGTAGATGGAGGCATACCCATGATGGCCTTCACTTTTGTTGGATCTACCTCAATACCTCTTCTTGACATAATGTAGCCTAACAATTTTCCTGATTTGACCCCAAATACACACTTCTTAGGATTAAGGCGCACTTTGTATTTTTCCAACCTATCAAAAATAGTGGTAAGGGCATCAATGTGGGATTCTCTTGTCTTGGATTTTCCTAGGATATCATCAACATAGTCCTCCATTATGACATGTAGAAGATCATGGAATATGGTAGCCATTGCACGTTTATAAGTGGCACCGACATTCTTCAAGCCAAAAGGCATGACTTGATAATAAAAAGTTCCCCATGGGGTGGTAAATGTCGTTTTACGTTGATCCTCTTCTGCAATTCTAATTTGGTTATAACTGGAAAACCCATCCATCAAAGACAACATCTCATGTCCAACAGTCAAATCCACTATTATATCTATGTTAGGAAGTGGAAAATCATCCTTAGGACATGTAAGATTTAAATCTTGAAAATTTGAACAAACACAAATGCCCCTAGATGCTTTCCCTATAGGAACAATGGAGACCCACTCAAGATAGTCAATAGGATGAATGAACTTTTCCTCTAACATTTTTTGCAATTCTGTTTTGATTAGGAGTGCTACCTTAGGGTGCATTTTGTGCAACTTTTGCTTCACTGGTTTAATCTTGGGATCAACTGTCAAATGATGTACAACCAAATCTGTATCTAAGCTAGGCATGTCTTTTTATGTCCATGCAAAATTGATTTTTCCCTTTTTTAAGAATTCAGTCATGGCTTTTTGTTCTTCGAGACTTAAGGTAGCAGCAATGTAGGTGATTCTTGGATTATCCTCTGTTCCCAAGTTGATTGGAATTGTGTCCTCATTCAAAATAGGTGACTTTTTTGGTGGCAAAGATCTAAATGGCAAGTCAAGCTCTCCCTCTTTTGGCACCGCTAATAGGTTTTCACCAAAAGATGCATCCTTTATTTTATCTTTTTCTTCATCCAAAAGTTCCCTAGAAGAGTTTTCACTAGAAGATGTTTCTTTTCTTTTTCCATTTTTATTTTCTTTTTCACTTTTCTGACTAAGAGAGTTGACTTGGCTACCAAAGTAGGCTTCCTCATTGTATTAGATCTCATGTTCATAATCTCAGAGACTCTTAAGGCCAAAGAGTGCCATCACTGCTTCATCAGACTTATAGATATCGAGAGCTAGTGGTCTGTCTCAAAGGTCCCAGTCTATCATATCGGGATTGGTGAGAGGTAGGTTAATGGATGAAAGCTCATCTATGGTAATGGCATGGACATAGCTATCTAGGTCATCTTTAATGTATTGGAAAGGTACTTCGAAGAATTCCTCCTCTTCAGCCTCAGAATTAGGTTCAACCATACAATAGTTGTCAGCAAAGGATACCTTAGGTTTAATGGAGCCCAATCCACATCCTTTAGGATAGCTATTAGCTTCTAAGGGTTGTCTAATTCCATCTTCTTTTGGTCCAAGGCTAGTACCATGATATCCCATGTTTTCAATAATGGGAGGTGTCTTAACATATTTATCCTTAGGAAACTCCACAAGTTCATCTTTTCCATCATAATATAGCCAATCTAGGATATTATCTTCCATGTGCTCATCACTAAGTGAACCCCAATGCTCAAATTATGTCTTGCTAACTTGCATGGTTTCTTTACTAGTAGAAGGTGATAATTGAGAAGGTTTTCCAAAGGAACGAGGGGAGAGTGGTAGTTGTCGAACACACAAGGCATTTTCAAACTTATACTCTCCCATTCCTAAATCAGCAAAAGTAACCTTCTTCCCTGTGGTGTTAATTTTAGTATCTTCAACCTTCTCTTTTCCCTTGCAGGCATTTGAATCCTCAGTAGCTAATTCTGGTACTGTTGTGGAAGATGGTTCTGTTATGGTGAGAGATTTAGGTACAACTTTGGAAAACTCACTTATTGGAGAAAAATTCATTGGTGCACCTTCCAATCTTTTACAAAATTCAAAAAGAGTGGGATCCATTGGGATTGTGATCTCTCTTCCTTGGTGGGGGAATTTCAAGCATTGATGATAGGTAGATGGGACTGCCTTTAGTGTATGTATCCACGATCTACCAAGCAAGATGTTATATGGAAAATCCAAGTCTAAGACATGACATTCAATATTTATGATGGCTGGTCCAACTTTTAGAGGCAACATGATGACTCCTTTTGATTCTCTTTCCCTTTCATCATACGCTTTTATTGTGATCCTTTTATTAAGATCTAGGATATCCTCTGGAAGTCCCAAGAAATGAATCATTTTCAATGTACAAAGGTTCAAACCGGATCCATTGTCTATAAGGACTCTTTTAATCTTATGTCACTGTATAAGGACTTCAATGTGGAGCGACAAATTATGGTGGGGATCAAGACCTTGGAAATTTTTATCTGTGAAGACAAGGTGTTGTTGAGTGGCAAGGTTTCCAATCATAGAAGTGAATTGGGAAGCATTAATGTTTTCAGGAACACGAGACTCTAAAAGAGCCTTCTCCAAGATCTCTTTATGGATGGGTGATGTGGTAAGAAGCTCAAGAATGGATATTTTTGTAGGAGTATTACCTACCTGGGACAACACATCATAGCAAGAGGTAGGCTTTTGTGAGGTGGATGGCATAGTAGGCACATATGGCATTGGTGGATTAGTGTTATTGGGAGTGGCGACTTGCAAAGTGAGTCTTCCTCATCGAGTGGTGGCATCACAATCAGCCAGTTGTAAGACAAGGGTATTCACATGAGCATCTACTTCTTCAATGTGACCACACAAGGAGTCAAGCCCTGATATGTGATTAGTAGAATAATCATAAGGTAATGCATTTGATGTGGATGCTTGATTCGCATTGTTGGTATTGTTATTATCATTGTTGTGATTGGGAAATGGTTTTTGAAATATCTTTAATTTAGCATTTTTAGAGGTTGGACCTCCCTCTACTTCAATTTCCCCATCATCAACAAGATTTTGGATAAAAACTTTGAGCTTGATACATTTTTTGGTGCCATGTCCGTTGATACAGTGGTATTTACAATATTCATTTTCCCTATACCACTTTGACTTTGGTTGATTTTCATCAAAAGGACATGTGTTAGGAAATACCATCAAGTTGTGATCCACTAATTTTTGAAAGATGGCCTCCAAAGGTTCATGAAAGTTAGTGAACTTTCTATTTCAATCATAGTCACGATTGTAGTTGTTGTTGCGTGGAAAGAATTGTGTTTGATTTCTAGATTGTTGATTGCTTTGATTGTCATGATTTGAATTGTTGTTGTTTCGATTGTGATAATTGTTGCTGTTCCCTCCTTGAAGGTTTTTGACATTAGTAACACCATGATCTGCAACACCCTTATTCTTAGACCAAAATTTTGGTTTGCTATTGTTATTTGACTCATTGTTGGAGGATGATGAATTATAATGTTTGATGGTGCCTTTTCCAAAAGTCCATTTTCAATATTCTTTCCCTTTTTGAATAAAGTGGAAAAGTCTTTGGGGCTGGCCATTTTCATGTGGAAAGACATTTCGGGTATCAAGTTCTTGATAAATATATCCACAAGATGGGAATCTACAATTTTATATGGTATACAATTAGCAAGATGTCTCCACCTTTGTAGGAAGTTGGCAAAAGTTTCTCCATTTTGTTGTTTTGTGTTGCACAAGTCACTCAATGAGGCATGATGTTAAATGTTGTAAGAGTATTGTGCTATAAACTTTCTTGTCAAATCATTGAAAGAAGTAAAGGAGCCCTTGGGTAAATTCATTAAACACTCAAGTGTAGGGCCTCCAAGACTTTTTGCAAAGAGCCTCTTAAGATAGTCATCACTGTAGGCTACTTCTTGGCACAAAATGGAAAATTTCTTGAAATGGGTGACAGGGCATGTCTCTCCCATATACTTATCAAATTTAGGTATTTCAAAACTGGTTGGAAATGGCACCATATTAATGGATTTATCAAATGGAAAAGGAAAAATTTCCTCAAAAGAGACATCCTTCACCCCTTTGTTGTTCATGTTAAGGACCAAATTTCACAATTCTTGGAATTGTTGAGCCAAATCTTGATTAGGTTGCACTTGTGATTGTTGGGAGTTCACAAATCCACCTCCTAAATTGTAGGGAGTCCCAAATGTAGTGTGAGGTGGTGGAGGTACTCCACTTAGGCCAATGTATTGATATGTAGTTGTTGGAATTGGCACGGATGTCTTTACCATAGTGGTTGGCACTTGTAAATAAGAGAAGTGCATTGGTTGTGTTAGAATTGCCATTGGTTGTGTCGAAATTGCCATTGGTTGAGTAGGTACTTGTCCAATGCTTAAGCATCCCACAGTTGAATTTTTCAAGGTAGATTGTGGAATACTAGCATGTGTGGTAACATTGGGCATGGCACTAATGATTTGTTGAATATGTTCTACACTCAATTGAAATGTAGGTTGTGCTAAAGTGCTAGATGTAGGCATAGCACTAGTTTCTACCATGGTTTCTTTCCCTTTGCTATAAGTCAAAGCTGCATTTGAAGTGGGCAACACAGGTGCACCACCTTTTGTAATTTTTCTAAACAAAGCGTTCTCATCAAAGCTTGGGGGGACATTAACATCATCCTTGACCAAATTTAGGAATATCTCAATTTTTTTTGCCCTAATGGATTTTTCCATCATTTCCACATTGTAGGGGTCTGCAAGGAATGTCCTAACATCACTAGGTACATCGTTAGGGTCAATAGGATCTTCATCTTGTATATTTCATTGTCATTATCTCCCAAAGTTGTGTTATGGAAGGGATCTTCTGGTTCTTGTGTGGATGTTGAGTTAGGCATACCAAGGTTCGAACTAGAGGGAATTGTGTTCCCTAATGAAGTTGTGAGTGGAGGAAAAGGATTCTCCATCTCTGATTGCCTCAATGATTCCCACAAACATGACATGGGATTAAATGTGAACCTTCCTGATCGTGTGTGTACCATACAAGAGTGACCAAACCAATTGATGGAATATTATGAAAGAAAAAAGAAAGTGAGGATGAGAGCTATTAACCTTATGTCATTAAAGGGTCAAATACCCAAGTGTGAACAAAAGACCTTGTTTTAGCAAACAAATTTTGATTAGAGGATAGTAGTATCTTTCTCCTACCAAAGATGGCCAAGTGATCTTGTAGGCAAGATAGGTCACCAAGTTGATTGCTTACTATTTGGAGATAGACTTGTGATCCCAAATAAGTAAGCGTGATTAGGATAAATATTTTCTTATGGATGAAAGGTCTAGTGTTGCAATGTCAAAAGATGTTTTAAGGTTTAAGCTCTCTAGAAGAAAATTTGAAAGTGGAAGACTAGGAGTTTGGAAAGATGGAGGTAGATATAGAAGATGAAAGTATTATGGTCACTAATGCAGTTAACTCTATCCTCATTCACTAGAAATAAAAACCTTGGGTTCATTCCTAGGAAAGCAAACCAGTTTCAAAATTTTCCATTGTATTCAATTCTATCATAACGTTCTTTTGTAGCTTCTTCTTTTTTAATGTCTTTGATAGTGTATCAGAATTGTTTGTCACCATATGCTAGGTTCTTCCTTTCCCTGTAGATAGGTGGTTTGGCCAACTTCACTTTCTTATGTTCAACTTGGTTGACTTTATCGATCATGGCAAGAATAAAAAAAGACTTGAATTTCAAGTACCCAAAAACTTTGCAATAAGATGTGACTAGAATCAACCAATTTCAAAATGCAAACTACCAAAAGTAACCATGAGTCAAGAAGACCTCACTTAATCTATCTCACTCAATGAAAGGTTATCTCACAATTTCACTCATTTTATAACTTTTTTGATGTTTTTGGCTTTAGTTTTGAATGTTTGAACAAGCACGTTGAACATGCCAACAACCCTAATAAGGCTATCTCTAAGATAAACAAGGCTTATCTAAAGGGAGTTCTTGATATACACAAGGTACATGAGTCCCAAATCTATAGATGAAAGGAAATATTGCCACATAGCCGAGGGGAGATGGTAACCCAAATCTCCTCCTTCACTTCTCAAAGGTATAAAGTTCTTTGGGGCTTAGCCAAGAGTGACAATATTCCACCTTCAAGAGAGGTGTCTTTCAATTCACCTCCCAATTCTTATACTCTGCTAGAATACTAGAGTTGAGGTCATCCCAAGGGGTGATGAAATCTCCAAGTAGGCCTCTTTAAAAAAAGAAAAGAAAAACAACTTATTTCTTGTGCACCCAAGATCACCCAAAGGTGCAAGGGGAGAGAATACATAAGTGGTCTTGGGGTTTAAAAGACACTTGTTCTTTCCTAGTGAAGCTTTAAGTTTTCTATCTATTGGAAGACACTTGTGATTAAAACATGCAAGGTTCTTTCCGACTTGAAATAGCATCAATGTAAATGAAAATGCAGGTTCATCAACAAGAAAGTAAAGCGAGTGCACGAAAATAAAATGTTAAAAATAAAAATGCAAGAAATAAAGTCAATTTACCTTAGGGAATTCAAGAGTGTATGACTTCATTTTAAGCACTAAACCCAAATGTGATCTAGCCTAGGCATACATGTTTATTTTAAGCACCAATTCCAAATATTGTCTAGCCTAGGCATTCATGTCCATTATCTTTTAAAGAATTCAAGATGGTGTGAATTGTTTTTAAGCAACAAGTCCAAATGTGTCTTCTACCCTAAACATTCATGTCCATTTTAAGCACCAAAGTCCAAATATTTACTACTCTACACATTCATATCCATTTTAAGCACCAAAGTCTAAATATTTGTTACTCTACACATTCATGCATTCAAATAAAAGTGTTTAAATCCATACAAGTTTATTAGCCCTTAAGGTTTAAGTGATAAAAATCACTACAAATCTCTTTTAGAGATGAAAATCATTATTGGTTTTATTTTTTAAGATTTTAAGGCTACTTCTCTGCATGAAAACCATTAGTTAAAACCTACAAGTCAATTAGTTAGTGAAAATTATTGTTAAAAATTGAACAATTCTGATAAAACGCGAAGATGCCAAAATATAGGCGTAGATGCTAAAATGTGTAGATGAAAAAACACACAGATGCCAAACTATGAAGATGCTAAAATTCAAAGATGACAGAAGAGCCTTAGAAGTAGACTAAATAATTTCAGATGCAGACGACAACATGAAAAGAAGAGATGAAAAACAAAGTCTGGCACACAACACAAATGATAGAATTATCTTTGCGGATGACAAACTAACTTCACAGATAACAAAACTAACCTTGAAGATGACATAACTATTCTTGTAGATGATAGAACTAATGTCACAGATGGCAGAACTATTCTCGCAAATGATAGAACTAATGTCATAGACGATAGATTAATATTCAAAGATGACAGAGGACTCTTCAGAGACAATAGATCAAAAATGTAGATGACAAAATGGCTTAAAGAGAAATGCAAGTATTGTTTTGAACTATTGTGAAGATGTTAAATAGTGCAAATGCTGGTCTGCGCAGATGATAAGCGCAGACGATGTTGTAGCCTTTGGAGATGACAATGCGATGTTTTACGATTGAACCAATGTTGTTTGTAAATTTTTTGAAATGAAACCAAGGATGTGGGTCCCACCAGACATGCCAAAATGTGTGCTAGAAAATATGACCTGTTAAAAGCATAGGTTAACAAACAAACATTAGCTAAAAATTTTGAAATTGCATCAAAGATTCATCAAAATGAAAGAAACAAACACTAACTAATGCTTGCTTCAGTTTTGCAACCCTAAGCAACTAACAAACCCAAACTTCTAGCCACCTCTATAGCTCAACAAACACACCCATAAGAGGCCTTGTTGGTGTGTTAAGATGGGTAGTATGTTTGGTGTGCTCTGCCAAACACAACAATAAACGAATCTCTTGAGCATGTGAGTGCAAGTGTGAATGAAAATGTGAATGAAAATGGACTAAGATCTTAAGCTATGTGGGATGAAGAACACTTCAAGAAATGATTATGGAGAAAGCCATTCTTGAAAGCATTCAAGAATGAAGATGATATGGAATAAAGGAAACTAACTAAAAATGTAAGCTATGAAATGGAAATGCAAATGCATGAAGAAAACTAAATGAACCATGTAAGATGCAAACTAAATTAGCTACCAAAAGATTAGCAAGAACCTACAAAATCACTATGAGAACTCTACTAATACAAGCTCAAACTACCATGAAAGCTCAAACTATGAATGTAAATTCAAATCTCAAACCAATATGATAACAATGCAATAAAAATGAGAGATGTCAATGCTTGAGACAAGCCTTCTATTTATAGGCTTGAAGGAGGGCTTGGTGAGGTGGCATCCATGTAGATGCCACATAAGGTGACATGCAAGCCATGCAAATGGTCAAGAATTCAAAGTTTGCTCACACATGTGTGAGAAAACTTGAGAAGAAGAGTGGGAGACAAGAGTGTGTAGGCATGCCATCTCACACATGTGTGAGCACACTCTTACACTAATGAAGGGGATTAGGGAGATGATTAGGAATGATTAAGTGAGATTAGAGAAGAAATAGGCTTAAGAGGATGAAAATGATAGTTATAGACTAGGATCTAAGTTAGGCTTAAGAATAAATTAAATGAGATTTAATTTAATCATGAGTTTAGAGGAATTAATAGGGTGTGAGGATTTAAATAAATAAAATTTATTTAAAAGGGGGGAGACATGGAGGATCATGTGTTAAATTAATTTAACACACTAGAGCTAGGAGTATTTAAATTAAATTTAAATACTTAGGAGAATAAACTTATTTAATTAATTAATATAATTAAATAAGTAGAAGAAAATGAGAAATGTAATTAATTAATCAATAATTAATTACAATGTCACAGGCAATATGAATAAATTAATATAGTCTTTAGGGATGATTTTAAGCATCTACACATACCTTTCTCACTCATGTGCCCAAGTCTATTGTGCCATAGCGTTGTATCAGAATCTACAACAACTATTTGTTCTCCCTGCTCAAATGCAGCAATTGTTCATGAACATTCATTTTTCTCTAAAACAATCAAAATAGAAAGAACAATATGACCTATACAAAGATATAAGGTGCCTACTTTCACACCTTTTGCTACTACAAGGGAACCTTTTGAAACTTTTCAATTTTTATTATTAAAAGTAACTACACAAACCTCATCACCGAGTTGCTCCGCTAAAATTAAATTCTTACTCAACCTTGGAACATGTCTTACCTCATGTAGTAGCCAATGATTCCCATTCTGCAACTTAATCTTAATTTTGCCCTTTCTAACAATTTGACAGGGTTCATTATCCCCCAAATAAATAAGCCCAAAATCTCCTTGGACATAATCAATGAAATAACCTCTATGAGGTATAGCATGAAATGAAGCACCAGAATCTAAAACCCATGAATCATCAACACTTTCTAAAGATAGAAGCAAAGCATCCTTTTCAGATTTTTTACTTAGCACATTTGCCTCCTTGTCTCCATCTAATTTATCTCCTTCATTTTTCTTTTGATTCCAACAATATTTCTTTTTATGACCTGGTTTCCCACAGTACTAGCAATCATTTGGTCCTCTCGATTGAGACCTCTTCCCCTTTGAATTTCCTCTTGATTTCTCATGATTTTCAGAGTTACTTCCTCTCTTAGTCGTTCTACCCCTACTTTGTGCATTCAAAACACTTCCTGATGTAGATCCACCTGAGGATTTCCTACGAGTTTCCTCACTCAAAACAACACCGATCACATCATCATATTTTTGGGTACTAGATCCAAAAACAGAATTACTCACCACCATTACCAAGCCATTCCAGCTTTTAAGCAAAGAACACAAAATCAAGAGAGCCCTAATTTCTTCATCAAAATTGATACACACAAAAGATAACTAACCAGTAATAGTATTAAACTCATTTAAATGATTTGCAAGAGATCCACCTTCTGCCATTTTCATATTAAATAAGCGCTTCATGAGAAATACCTTGTTTGAAGCAGAGGGCTTTTCATACAGTGTCACTAGGGTTTTCATCAAATCTTTTGTCATCTTTGCTTTTGTAATATTAAATGCCACTGATGGTGCCAAGCATAACTGAATGCTTCTGAGTGCCTTTTTGTCCAAAAGATCCCATTCAACTTCTAACATAGTTTTCGGATTCTTGGCTTTGCCTTCCAACTGCTTACATAAATCCTTTTGATATAGATAGTCTTCCATTTGCATCTTCCATAATTGGAATTTTTTCCCATTAAACCTATCAACCCTCATTTACCATCGCTCCCACTTAACTGTGAGACTTTCCTGCAGAGGATAACTAAAAGACAACCTCGCTTTGATACCACTTGTTAGGATAAACCACAAATAGAAAATAAAAACTACATGTGAATATAACCAATAACAAAAAATAATAGATCACACAGAAATGAACACAAGGTACCAAGATTTAACGTGGTTCACCCAATCCCTGGGCTACGTCACCAAACAACAAGTCTGATCTTATTGCAATCCAGTGATTACAACCTAATTACAGTCTGTAATCCCTTACAGCTCAATACTGCCACAAGAACCAATTTCGCATCACAACATAATAAAAAAATACCTAACCCTAAACCCTTTTATACAAGTATTTTTATTTGTTTTAGGGTTACAACATGTCAGCTATATGTCGACCATAATATGTTGGCTACAACATTGGCCATAGCCCCAAACCCACTAATTATGAAGTATGTATAGTACTTTCCTGATCAATCACCATAATCTAACATGAAGTTCCAATTGAAGTGATGTAGAGCTTACAACCTTCTTTCACCAAAAGCTTCCTAAGTGCCTGGTAGCACCCAACCCATTACAAGATGCCAAATAGGTTTACTAGCCTTTACCCAATGCTGACCTCTATCTCTCCAAGTGGACTTCACTTTTATAAGGTCTTTCCCCCTCTCTAGGGCTCTTAGCAAACTTGGGTCAATTATAGGCTTTAGGGACACTAGCCCTCAATTAGGCCAAATAAGGAAAAATAGGAAACTAGAGTTCACAACTCCAAACAAAGGCTAGGATCAGAACCTCTAGGTTTATACCACAAATATTTATGCACTTTTAGGGTTCTAACTCCCCCAAAAGATCAATTTCCCAAAATCAGGCCTATAAATCCTAGTAGGTCAATTTTTAGTTTTCTATGGATAACTTCCAAAATTTCCAAATGATGTATCAAATAAATTACCTTTTCAAATACCCTTTATCTAGTTCTTCAAGACCCCAAGGGATCAAGTGCTAACTCAACTCCAGCATGTCCAAACTCCTCTTTAGTCTGCAGACCTAAAAGGCCTAATTAGGCTAGGTTTCCAAAGCAAGTGCTTGAAAATGGCTGCATGGAATCAACTCAACCATATGGTTCTCTTCCTCTCCATCCTAAAACACCATTTCACCTTTTACTTGGGTTCATACAATCAGTTCAGAAGTGTAATTACCACTTCTTCTACAATTCCTAGCTGAGCACATAAGGATGTTCAGCCTAGGGCCAACTATTCAAAATATCAAACAAACTTTTGTAGGTCTAAAACTCTACCATATGAAAGAGAACTCCCCTATCTTGCATTCCCCAAAGACATCAAATTCCAACAATGAGATTGCAAGTTAGAGGCACATGTTTGCCAAAACCCTTGAATTCAGGCTCAAACCCAGCAACCTCTACAAAATCTACAATAACTTGAGAAAGTGAGAAGATAAAGCCTTCAAACTAAATGAAAATGAGACCTAGTTCATCATGCTATCTAATCATGTTAGTTGATCACCTTCCCCAATCTATACAACTCAAAAAAATAGTGAAAATGGCAGAAAATCAGAGTTTTATTCACATAAACCTTCACTAGTCCATACATTTGTGATGTTTTCTTTATGAACATCATTATATAATCTCTATTCCTTGCCTCTCATATTCATAACAATAATTCAAATGGTTAGGCCAATGTTCAACTACTTTTTGATTATTTTGCACAAAATGTTGTCATTAACTTAGATTTTTGCATGACAACTTTGACAATTTTGCATTTGTGACCTCGTAGACACCTAAATTCTTGCCTAATGATTCAAACCACATCTAAATCCATCTAAGGATTTACAAACACCCTATTGCACACTAAAACAACATCTTTTTCATAATGTGACCTTTTAGTTCAATGTGGCATCCTAGTTTATAATGACACCAAGGATCCACTTAGCCTTACAATTAGTCTTATTACATAAACCTTATTAGGTTGACTATCATATGGACCTATAAAATTGCCTTGGTGCCCTCCACCATACTACTCAAGCCTAAAAAACTCAAGTCTCTTGATTTGGAAAATATTTCACTTTAAGGCCCATCTTGATTAGATTAATTTCAGTCAACCAAGTTGCATCCTCCACATGCTTGTTCTTCCACTTGACAAGGTACTTGTAATAAGTCTTCCTCCTAGTCTCTTTCAGCACTTTGGTGTCTAAGAGGCATTCAACCTCTTGTTGTGGCTAGTTGTGTGGTTCTATAGGTACCACCAGTCTATCTATTTGACCTATATAATAATCAATAGTTCCCTTATAGGGATAAAAATCACAAACATTAAAAATGTTAAACAAACCAATCACTACTACATCTGACACCATTTTTTGACCATTATTGGTTGAAATTTTGACCCATTTTTCAACCAAAATTTGACCAACTTTGACCAACTCATTGGTCAAAAAAAATTCGGTCAAAATTTTGACCAACCTACTGGTTGGTCAAAATTTTGACCTATACTTTGGTCGAGAAACTTCCACAGCCATGGTGCAAGTTTCGCCTAGAATTGGTCAAAATTTTGACCAATGAAGGGATAAATTTTGACCAATAAAGGTAGAAATTTTGACCATTGAAGGTAGAAAATGTTGACCAAGAAAGGTAGAAATTTTGACCATTGAAGGTAGAAAATGTTGACCAAGAAAGGTAGAAATTTTGACCAATCATAGTAGAAAATGTTAACCGAGAAAGGTAGAAATTTCGACCAATGAAGGTTGAAAATTTTGACCATTGAAGGTGGAAATTTTGATCGATAAAGGTCAAAAATTTTGACCATTGAATGTTTAATTTTTGACCTATGAAGGTCAAAAATTTTGACCAATGAGGGTAGAAATTTCTACCAATGCCTGGGTGTAAATTTTTTTCAGGCATTCTATAAAATAGTTCACATGCCTTGCGTATGATATGACATTTTGCATGCATCCTGCACTCTCTCATCTGGCTGATGATGGATTATGGAGAGTGATCCGAAATGATGACACTAAAAAACACACAATCAAATCCAAAATGAACTTGTATTACAAATGGATTGTGGAAATCTGATATTGTTGATTTTTCATGCATGTCTACTAGGACAATCACAACTTAAACATATATAAATATATATATGTTTAAGTTGTGATTGTCCTGGTAGACATGCACGCAAAATCAACAATATCAGATTTCCACAATCCATTTGTAATGCAAGTTCATTTTGAATTTGATTGTGTGTTTTTTAGTGTCATCATTTCAGATCACTCTCCATAATCCATCATCAGTCGGATGAGAGAGTGCAGATATATATATGTTTAAGTTGTGATTGTCCTGGTAGACATGCATGCAAAATCAACAATATCAGATTTCCACAATCCATTTGTAATGCAAGTTCATTTTGGATTTGATTGTGTATTTTTTAGTGTCATTGTTTCAGATCACTCTCCATAATCCATCATCAGCCAGATGAGAGAGTGAAAGATGCATGCAAAATGTCATATCATACGCAAGGCATGTGAAATATTTTATAAAATGCCTAAAAAATATCGACAGTAACTAATCAAAATGTTGTAAACACTAATAGTAACTAATATTTTTCTTCATTAGTATGCCTAATACAATAAGAAAACTTGGTAACTATGCACAACAAATTATACACTAAAAGGAAATCATTTAGGAGATACAAAATTTGAACAACCATATGTTAAGATTCTACAATTTGCATATCTAGTCCAAATCATTTGATTGCTTGATGCTGCTAAAGCTTTTCTTCTTTTCATATCATCTTCAATTTGTGATCGTCCTATACCATGCCTAACAGCATCAACAGCCTCCAAAATAGCATTTTTTGAGCACTGGAAAATGCTCAAGGCACCCTGTCTTTTCCTTCAGAGAAACTTTAGCAGCCTTTATATTAATCTCATCAAGTAGAATTAATGAAACAAAGGAATGTGGCATTTTTGTGGAGCCTACACACTATGGCAAGAGAAAATATTCTTGCAACATGGTGTAGGATAGTCATGTGAACATAAGCAATACAAGTAGGATGGATTCTTCCAGTTCCAGTCCTATAGAAGCTTAATTATTGAAGGTTGCATTAAGAAACATGGTGAAGACCAAGATAAAAGAAATAGGTGGATGATTTTATCAAGGTATTCATGTAGCTGGATAGCCACAATGCATCAGCTTTCTCTTAAAAAAAAACATGATCTGGGACTCTAGTACAAGAAATACAAGAGAATTTCTACATGCTTTTGAAGAAGCCAAGGTGTGGTAGAATACCGGTGGCTATGAGCAAGGTGTTAAGATCCCTGAAATGAGCTGCCCAAGAACACAAAAATTCATTGATTTCCAAATTCTAACAGTTGTCCAAATAGCGAGGTTCAAGAAGATGGTCACCCACAATCTTTTAAGATTGGATGGATATGCATTGCTATTGTTCATGCTCACTATTCAGTACAACAATTCTTTCCTACTTTTGGTTTAACATAATAAATATGATATGATTGTGCACTTTGTTTTAACACTTTAACAGTTAGCGAAACCACCATGATAAGTGCTAGCCACTTAATGTGATGCATGATTGACAAACTACAATGGATGGTCCATTGAAAAGTTCATTGCTTATAGATTTTCTTTAATGACAGACATGACTAGAATTATTTTGAGTATAAATAAAATCCAGAATCAAAAGAACTAGAGAAAGAAAACATCGCCACAAGAGCTTACACAAATATACTAAGCAAAAACTTATGTATGGGTGAGAACTCCAGCAAAAGGTGATCTATGACTTAGATCCCAATTCCAATGGTAATTTATAGGTATATCCTTCTAGGGTTTACTATAAGCTTAAATCACACTCTGACGACCCCTATGACCTCTACAATGGTCTCACAAGCTCAATCCCTTGTGACTTGTTTAGACAGTCAATTCTAGAACTCACTAAAATTCAAAAATAGCTACTCTAGGTCCCATTGTATGCCCTCAGATTGCCTAGCATTCTCGACTTGGGTGTAAAATTACAACAATGAAAAAAATTGAAGTTATATGAACTGAGAGAAAACAAAGAGAAATGAGATGCCATAGGTTGTTTAGGTTGCTTAAACAAATACTATGAAAACAAAACAATCAATCATCTGCACTGTTCTCAAACTCCAAATCTTAATTAGCTTTCCTTGATGCAACAATTCATCCTAACTACTAAATTCAAAATTGCAGACCTTATCTGTAGCCAAATTCAATCTTGAAAAATTCCAAGAATGTCATCCTCCCGATACAAGTGATACCTGATTCTAATATTGACAACAAAAGATGACAATCTGCATTAGAGAAATCTATACATGGGATAATTTGCAAATTCAATGTCATTTCTTGGAGCTTTTCTTATATAGTATAATTTTTATATAAGACCAATGCATTCATTACACAAATCATGCTTCAAAACCATAAGAAAGTAAAGATTCAACGATGCAAACTTACTCTTTGTCTCCTAGTTTGATTTCACTACCACCATATTCAGGTAGAAGAACATGATCACCTTCCTTCAAGCTAATAGGAATGGTGTTGCCTTCCTTACTGCGAGCCCTTGGTCCAACTGCTACAACCTTGCCAGAGTTCAACTGAACATAAAAAAATTCAAACCACTTAATCCCAAACCATAAATAGAAATATTAACAACATGTTGCCTATGTATAGACCACAATGTAGGTCTTTAAATAAAGTTGAAAGAGGAAATAATTTGGTATGCATTCAAATTAATTCAACCTAAATGGAACGTGGAAGTCAATTATATTTTTACAATGCACAAGAAAAAAAAACATCAAAATGGATAAAGAAAAGCCCACAAAAAAAGCATAACACAAAAAATGGAAAATGGATCAAAGCTATAAGATTTCCAAAATAGCCTTTTTCCATCAACATTTTGAATCATGATTCATGATCCATTGTCAGGATGGAAGAGAGCCCAAAATAAGAGATGAATCACTTACAAGGATTTAAACATTGATGGAAAAAACTTTACACATAGTTGTACTCAAAAATTCAATAGCATTTAACTAACAATTTTAACTAACAATGAATAATGAATTTTAAATTTTGATAGCAATATCACATTGAATATTAAACTGAAAATTTTTTTAACTCAATGCACAAATAATGTAGATAAACCCTATCACTCCATTATACTGAGAAGTCCTTTGGCCAAATGTATCAATGGATTTTCTAGGAACCGGTTGCCTAGACCTTCCACCCACCCTTCTTTTCTCGGTTTCAACTATAACACAATCAATACTAGTTGATTGTGGAATAATAGTAACAGCACTAGACTATGATCCATGACTCATGGTTAAAGTCAAGGTTGCCTATGATTGAAAACTACTTCCACTATTTTTGTTATTATTTTCATCCTCCTTCATGTTAGTGGTATATTTTTGTCTAAACCATGGTTTCATGGCAAATATACCCATGCCATTATCCATGATTTCTCCCCTTTGGTAAGGATTGAACTAAAGACTAAAATTTGTAAACATACTCTCCTTGGATGAGTCATCCTCATCATCCTCCAATGCAGCCTAAAACAACATATTCGTCTAAGTTTCATAGGTGGTGGTGGTGTTGTTCCAAGCAGTTGGGACTTCCATGGGCCTAGAAAATGGAAGCTAGTTAACATTGATCCTTGAGTTGGATGAATTCCTATCAAAACTAGGAGTGGTATTGTTATTGTGTTGCTCATAATACATGCCCTCCATGCTCAGAGGCATTGGATCCCTATTGGTGGAGTACTATCCTAAGAAGTCCTCCAGTTTAGGGCTCACATTCCCTCTTGAATTCTTTTGATACATGCCATATTGTGTAGCTTGTACTCTTGAAAGCCTCTTGTCCACCATGTTTGTTGATTGAAGGCTTGTTGGTTGCAGTCCAGGGGGCTTCAAATCATTCCAACCTACAAAACCAAAAGAAAGGGAAAAAAAATAGTTTTGGCATTACATAATATTTACAAAACCAACTCCAAATCATCACTCTATAGCCTAAAACTAATCCAAGTTCATGTTTAAAAGAACTATTCATTCCTACTAGCTTTTTCAAGAGCCTTTGATATTCACAAAGATAACCCATAGGTTTTGGTTATGGACTTGTTGGCTACAGTTTCTTTACCTTTAGTTTAGGACCTACTAAGAACCTCCATGACAGAGAGAGAACCATCAGACCTCAAGGGCATAGTAGCATAGAATGGCCCCCCTCCACCTTGTCCATAGCTATTATGAGTTATACTTGAAGGAGGATCCATACCCCCTAAATGGGGTGAGAGGGAGAATGCAAGCCAGCTATTATTGTTAGTGTTATTCATGAATTTCACTAGTTCTTATCACATACACCACAACGCTTCAGCACTGGTGTAAAGAATATAACCAACATGCTTATGAATTCATTGCAAAAATGTCATCTAACTTAGAGAATTTCATACGTTAATCAATGCAGGTTAATCAATGATTTCATTGCCAATATTGTGTCAATGCAAATATAAGATAATTCTATTTTAAGAATTTGTTTATATGTCAAGTTAGAATTATAAAACACATGCATCCAATACATGATACAAACCTACATGGCCAATACAAGGAAATAAAGAACATAATGATATTTTCCAAAGATAATCAACTTCATGTCCAAACATGCATGAAGCAAAGTTATAATACGAGCTATTGTAGAGCTGCAAATAAATTTAGGTTTTTGATTAGCAAGACATGAAACAAATAAATAGAAAAATAGTGCAAAGAACCTAGTAGGCCAATTATATAGATAACAAACCGCTAAAGTCTAACATATCGAAATCAATATAAAACAAGTGCAAAGAGTGAAGCAAATTGAATACAAGCAGATGGGTTCAAAAGTTTGCAATTTTAAAATGTTGCTTTAGGAATGCAATATGCAGGTACTTACTATGACAACAAAAAGCAGTCTGAATGATATGGACTCAGTGTTAACAACCCTTTTCCTAAATGAACCAAACCTTGAGCAATGCGGACCTGTAATATATCTATTTATGTCAAATTTCCTGAATTTAGATTTGTTAGACATTGTTAAACTTAGAAAATAAAATTGCAGCATCAACATTAATAATTGGCAATATAGCATACACAGAATAGAAGGCTAGGATCTTTGTAATAATAACTCGATAGATTTCGTAGCATGCCAGCTATTCGAGCATTATTTGTTCTAGCACCAATTAATCCTAGAGCTAGTCTTGTAGCCTATAAATACACATTGTTATTTAGATTGTCAAATTTTAAGAAAATTCATAAGAAAAACCTTTTTGGTAGAAATTGGAAATATTACAAAAAAATATTATAACAAATACCACTCACCATAGCAACTTTTGAATCGGTATCATGACTAAGCCTACTCAAAGTATCAATCACATTGACCTAATATAGATTTTTACATGTAAGATTTCAACAATAAACTTCTATCACATAAATAATCAAGCAAATTAAGGGACCAAGAATTGAGTATTTAAGAAAACAAAAGGACAAAAGAATGAACATTACTTTTGGATTTGATATTGACAATAGGCCTAGAGCCAATGGGACTGCTCTTCTAATATTCTACTCTCCATACTGCAGGAGATGCTCCAAAGAATGAATGGTCATTTCAAGTCCTAGTTCTTTAGCCATTGCAACTAATGCAATTCCAATTATAGCTAGTGCTTGATGACTTTCACCCTTCTTGAGGTGTTCTGCGCAGTCCTAAAAGACTTTGTACCTGATGGGAGAAAATTAGTTTACAAGATAATTAAAACTTAAACCTAAATGCAGGAAATATGGGTATACTGCATATAGTATTTTATCTTGCCAAGTTTAAGCTGATCAACAAGCACCTTGAGAACATTGCCCATGCCAGCATATGCACAAGACTCCAACGTGACTTGACAATATTTTGAGATCTTGTCATTGAATGTTTTTGCCACTTCCAAAGTTGCATCCACGTTTTTCTATTTATTTTAACAATGGAAGATTAAATTTTATAAAGTGGAAAAAATAATCATGTAAACACACATCTAATTACTTAGATATTTAATTTAAAAGCTATCAAAATAAGAAAACCTATCAAAAAAATCATGTGACATCATTGGAATCATGCAATATGTATTTTTTATAAATGCACTAAAATGTCATTGACTAGAAATTTTCTTCATTCGGGCCTAAAATACCAATTCCAACTATTCTTAGTTCTCCAAGTTTCTTTTGCTCTAAAGTTAAAAGTAGGACTATGCAACAAAGTTAGTTTAAAACTATAATAATGGAACCCTGTTGGAAATGATCTTTGCATTCATGGGGGATGTTTGACTATAGGTTGCTAAATATTAGAGAGAAATTATCACATATCCTTGTACATTACTATTTTATATGGCCATTTTGTGTGTTATACTTCATTTCATAATCTAAAATATATGAATGTTAAAAACCTTTAAACATTTTCCAAGATATGATCATTTATAAGCTGGGGTCTCCTAGATAAATATTTGATCTCATACAATAACTATGAAAGTTAAATAGTTCATGCACTTTACCCTGCTGCTAGAGTAAGCCATGCATCATTTTAAACTCTTGTGAAGACAAAATCAGTTTCCCTTTATTGATTCCCCATTCAAAAATGGTGTAGTTTCCCTTAACTAATCCCCATTTGAAGGCAGTATAGTCCACGTTGTTCACTTTTACGTGTGATTCTCAGATACCATAGGTGTATTGTATTGTTCATGAATGCTTCTTTACTTGAATAACCATTGTATCATCTCATGACCTGTGTGAAATTGAGCTAAGAAAATATAGGAAGACTTGTGCATTGAGTTCATACTCCAGTAGACTACATCTGTGCTGAGTTTTTTCTTTTCTCTTCGAATATATGTAATACAACCCAGCTATTCTATCTAGAAGAAACATAATAGAAATACAAATTTGTAATAGAAAAGTGTCTTATAAATATTACAATGACAAATTATCTTCTTTTCTCTTGATCCTGGTAAAAACATTAAACTTTTATCCAAATTTATTTATGC